>BOPN01006098.1:75000-83090 GCA_017312705.2 Penaeus japonicus
TATGGAATCCGCTCATAGCATAAAAAAAGTAGAAGAAAAAAACAAAACTTCATTACTCGTAACAAGAACAAAGAGTAAACAGAAACTCAATCGAGAAACTTCATAGCTTTAAAAGAAAACCTTATTTTCATTAGTCTATTACGTTCATAAAGCAGGGAAATTTGTTGCTACTTTCAATAGCCAGTGCAGGAAAATATAGCTGTCATCTTGTTATTTAGGATGTTAAATATGTTATGTGATCACTAATGCAGCGAGAGAGAACAACAACGGTCTTCGATGCGCGATTATGGCGTCACATAGTTTGCGTACTATATGTATATATACTGTATATAATTCTGTATATATATATATATGTATATATATATATATATATATATATATATAAATATATACATATATATATATATATATATATATATATATATATATATATATATATATATATATATATATATACATACTGTATATATATATATATATATATATATATATATATATGTATATATATATGTATACATATATATATATATATATATATATATATATATATATATATATATATATATATATATATATATATGTGTGTGTGTGTGTGTGTGTGTGTGTTTGTGTGTATGTGTGTGTGTGTGTTTCTTCTTTTAGGACACTTATGACATGGACATCATAAAACTCAGATCACATCGATGTTTCAAATAAGTTGGAACGTCAGTCTTCACGCCAGCTTCATTCCAGAATGGCTTGACATACTTGGTATCATCAATGCATTTTGTAAAACTAAAACTCATAGTTATGAAAACAATGAACGAAGCTACTGTCCTTTAAAGAAAGAGTCGGCCACAGAAGATATAAAATATAAAGAGGTTATTCAAATATTGCTCCCTGTTTCTCTTCATGTGTGACGTCAGACCGGCAACATCGATACCATGTTGGCCAACGTGGTATGGTATTTTAAATGGGGAAAAGTCAGCGTCATGGATAAATAGGAAAATAGATAGAAGAATGAATAGATAGATATATGTCAATTTGTATAAGCCCTTTTTTGTACTTTTTATTCTACAACTGTGTGTTTTTATGTATGTGAATTCTTGATGATAAATAAAAGTGTTTTTTTTCTGTTTATCGATAAACAATGAAAACCACACAGTAAAAATAGATGATCACAAAAAAATACATCCCAGGGAAAGGTATAAATCCAATTATGACCCCACGCATACAAAAAGCAAACAGACTAATAAAAAAAAAAAAAAATGATAAAAAAAGGACAAGACTGGTAATGAGGCGATTACACCCGGCTCTCCCAGGCACGCCAGCGAGCGGCCATTTGGAATCCCGGTCAGCAAAAAAGGGCTCGTGTGCTTTTAGCGCTTTAGCGAAAAACCGCTCAACAGATGTTTGCTCTCCTCTGGGGATCGTTCGCTCACCCGTCGTTGCTGCAAATCACGGTTTGGATTCAGAAATGCGTAGTTTTTTTTGGGTCGTCGTGAGGATTGGGTTATTTGTAACTTGGATAATGATGTCTTTGGATATTTGGTTCATTAACCTAATTTTTTTGAGAGAGAAACGGGCTGGCGAAGTTAGTCTGTCTGCTGGTTCAGTTCAGAAGACTTTATGAGAGCACATGTTTACTAGTAAATAAACAAGTAAATAAAACAGAAAAATATTCAGAGAGGTAAAGGAATAGACATACCAGCCTGTAACAACAAAACATATAAGAATCATGTAAAAGCATTTATATATGACAAATCAATGAACGAGCAAAATTAAATAAGTCTATAAATTAAAAGATAAAACATATCTTTATGAAATAAAAAGTAACACCATAAACAAAGACGACAAAAAATTAACATTATGTGTGTGTGATTGTTTGTGTATGTTTATGTTTACGTGTGTGTGAGTACCTATGTGTTAGTTAATAACCCCCCCCCCCCCTCCATCTACACGAAAGTATTACATACATTTTGATTAACTCACCATTAATATATAATTCTCAGTAGTAGTAGGAGTAGTAGTAGTAGTAAACAAAACTGTTCATAAAATATTTACACTTTTAAAGCGGAATCTTTTAGTTCCCCCTGTCTCTCTCCTTCCTCCCTCGTTACGGCCTTAATTCTAAGTGTTCTCAAAGTCATCTTCATCCGCCTTTAAGATCTCATCTTGAGCCGAGGATACGGCTTTTAGAGACTTTCTCTTCCTCCCTTCCTCCCTCCCTCCCCTCTCTCTCTCTCGCTCTCCTCTTCCCTGTCCTTGTGTCTGTCGGTCTCTCTTCTCCTCTGCCTGCCTGTTTCCCTTCTTCTTCTTCTTCTTCTTCATCTTCTTCCTCTCTCTCTTTCTCTCTCTCTCTCTCTCTCTCTCTCTCTCTCTCTCTCTCTCTCTCTCTCTCTCCCTCTTTCTCTCGCTTCTCTCCGTCTTTTCTTACCTCTCCCATCCCCTCCCCCTCCCTCCGTCCTGCTATCTTTCTCTCTTTTTCCTTCTCTATCTCCCTATTCCTCTCTCTCTCTCTCTCTCTCTCTCTCTCTCTCTCTCTCTCTCTCTCTCTCTCTCTCTCTCTCTCTCTTCTCTCCGTCTTTTCTTACCTCTCCCATACCCTCCCCTTCCCTCCGTCCTGCTCTCTCTCTCTTTCTCCTTCTCTATCTCCCTATTCCTCTCTCTTTCCCTCCCTCCCTCTCTCTTCCTCTCCCTCTCTCTCTTTCTCCCACACACGAAGACACTTACTTTTTCTCTTCTCATTGTTTTCTTCTTCGTCTTTTTCCTTTTAAATCAAACGGAGAGTCGGATGAAGACATAATGAATTTCAATTTTAGCAAATATTATTACATACAGTTCGTGGTTTCGAGTTATGTAATTGCATTAAGTTGCACTGACTTCCCGCTCAAACGATACCCGCGGGTGCAACATCAGTACGTTTTACAGACTATTTCCATTTGTTTTGTGCAATGTGCACCAAGAAAATCTTCGGCAGAGGAAGCATCAAATTTTTAATCTTGTTCATTCATTCGAACCGGAAAATGCGCATTGGAATTCAAAATAGTATTATAAATAGTATTATGGTAAGATATTTCACTCCTATCAATATTATTTATCAGTAAGAAAACGGCATACGAAGACGCAGAGCTGCGGATCACGTGTCGATTATGCATAAATGAAGGTAGATGATATTATTCCGTGTTAACATACTTGCAGAAAAAACGGCTGTATACTATACACGGTAAATTAAGCTTTGGCTGGGTTGATTCTACATTATCATTAATGACAAGGTGTGGTCTGCATGCTAGAGTAGGATTATTGGTTGGAATTTATTGAATATTGTCAAAAAGATTACCGGCAAACTGCTTAGTCTCTTTGATGGGAATTTGCCAATGGTTGGTGTTTATATCACATTTCAGTGTAACGAATGGGTCTGAAAGAAAGATTATCATCATCACAAGAAAAATAGATCAAATATAATCCTACATATTGATGTATCTGCCGCATGACCCTAGTTGAGCAAATACAAATACAGGGCGAGGTTCTGGAAGCAGTAAACGAGTATGTATACCTAGGGCAACTCATCCAGACGAATACATCCTGCAAATCAGGCTAGGTTGGAGTGCATTCGGTATACATAGTAAACAAGGCATCACAATTCGTATATAAAACTGGAACCTGGATAACGCATTTCGTAAACAATCTCTTTAGATTCATTTCACCCATTATGCTAAACTGTAAACAAACGGGTTTAGTCACATCTATCGCAATGCACCGAGTAGTTTACTAGGTATCAATGTTTTAGTTGTGTGTACAGATAAGCATAAAATATATAGATGCATATACATGTGCTTGTGTGTTATGTATGAGTATATGGATGAGTGTATCAGTGCAAGCGCATGGGTGTGAGTGCATGAGTAAATCGATTATTGAATAGGCAAGTGACTATGTTTGTCTCTAATAGGATATTGATAATGTTAAGCATAAATCCAAGAACGTACAAAAGGAACGAACAAACAAGAAGCTAGGGAGAAGAAAACCAACACAAGCTCGAGCTTAACTGATAGGGAAACGTGAGCACAAATACAGGACGGACAAAGGGACTCATGACAAGGGGCAGGCATTGCTCCCAGGGCAATCTTATGTGTTATGCCATGTTATGCACACACGTAAGTCTGCACACATACACATGTAAGCACGGATGCACACAAATAGTTACTGAAATCTAAGCACACACACACACACACTCTCTCTCTCTCTCTCACACACACACACACACACACACACACACACACACACACACATCAAATATGGTAACAACAAAACTATGATAAGCTTTATGGAGTGTGAGTAATGCTAGAACATGTCTCATGGGGAGAAAATAATCTCTCCTTTGTAGTTTGATATCAGAAGTAGACTAATAAAAAAGGTTATAAGATATTGTTGTGAAGAAAGGTGTGAGAAGGAATATCTTCTCACTGAAGAATAAATAGGTAAGAATAAGAGAGGGAGAGGGAGAGAGAGAGAGAGAGAGAGAGAGAGAGAGAGAGAGAGAGAGAGAGAGAGAGAGAGAGAGAGAGAGAGAGAGAGAGAGAGAGAGAGAGAGAGAGAGAGAGAGAGAGAGAGAGGGCAAGGAAAAATCAAACAATAAGAAATGATACGATGGCTTGAGGCTAAGAATAGAATGTTTACGTAAAGACATAGGGGTTATAGAGCATAAGTAAATGCTATGCTAAGTTGTGAATAAAGATGATAATGATAATAATGATGATGATGATGATGATGAGACTGATCTTAATGATAGTAGTGAGGATAATGATAGTATTAATCATGATAACAAAGATACTAGTAATAATGATAATGATAATAATAGCAATGATTATACTGACAGTTATAATGATAGTGATAATAATAGCAATTATTATAATGACAGTTATAATGATGAAGACAATAATAATTATAATGATGATAATGATAATAGTACTAATAATGATAATACGGATGATGATATCATTCTAGCTTTAGTGATAACATGAATAGTAATCATTATATCAATGATAATGAATTAATATAACAATAAAAATGATAATGCTAATAGAGCTAAAGGTAATGATGATGGTAATACTAACGATTTTAAAATCAGCAATAAGAAAAACGTCATCAAACAACAGTCATAAAAACACGATCAACAACAACAACAACAACTACTACTACTACTATTACTACTGTTACTACTTCTGCTACTACTACTACTGCTACTACTACTACTTCTACTACTACTACTACTACTGCTACTACTTCTACTATTACTACTACTACTACTACCGCTACTACCACAATCAATAACAGGAACAGCAAATGACAATGACAAACGTAGAATAAAATGGATGACAATTCTAATCTAAATCTATGTAACCGAAAAAATAAACTAAATACGCTATATATTCTGAGAAAAACAACAATATAACTCAGCCTCTAGAACTGATATATAAAAAAGACACTAAAGGTTATAAATGAGCAGAAAAAAAGGTTAAGACTAGAATTCGACAGACGATAGGCCTATAAATGGCCTGGAAACTGCTAGTGTGATCGAGTGACACGGCAATGGCTGGAAGTGGTGACGTGTTGACTATGGTAGCGCGTAGTTGTGTGTTTGTTTGTGGTCTTTGTTTGTTTCCTTTGTCTTTGCTTGTGTGTATGCGTTTGCGCGCGTGTGTTTAGTATCTATCTATCTATCTATCTATCTATTTATATATATATATATATATATATATATATATACATATATATATATATATATATATATATATATATATATATATATGTATACATATATACATATATATATATATATATATATACATATATATATATATATATATATATATATATATATATATATATATGTCTATATATATATATATATATATATATATATATATATATATATATATATATATATATATATATATATATATATATATATATATATATATATATATATATACATATATATATATATATATATATATATATATATATATATATATATATATATATATATATATATATATATATATACATGTGACTTTACAAAACAAATCCATCTACTTCCTGATCTCCCAAATGAAAAAAAGAAACGGAAAGGTAGATGAATGATTAGGAAGGCAAACAGATGAATGGAGAGCTACCGACAAGATGTTTACAGATGTATAAGCGTGAGTTTAAACCTGCCATAATTCAGCCAGCTTTGTTCGCGATAGTAGCGGTTCAGGTGATCCTTCTGAAACCACAAGATCAGCGAACCATTTATGCGCGATGCTTTTACACATGGCATCGCAGCCTGTCATCGCCCGACAGGTCTATGGAAGCGTTATCACTGTTGCTGTCAGACGATCGCAATTAAAATCCGATTTGAATGGATAAATGCATCGCGATTGACTTTCGATCGGAAGGCAATTCCCGCAGTTATGAATAACTTTGAATAATAACACCGCGTCGACTTGGCCAGGGCATTCTTAAACTCGTGTGCGGTTTGTTTGTTTAGTGCGAAAGGGATAGAGTGGAAGGAAAGAAGGAAGGAAATACGAGAATCGATGATATCAGGGAAAAATGTGGATAAAAGGGAGGCAAGAGACGAAACACAGACTATGATGGGTGTATGTGTGTACGCGTGTGTGCGTGTGTGTGTGCGGAAATGCGTGCATGCATTCGTTTGTGTTTGTGTGTGTACGTGTATATCTTTGTTTCTTTGTCTCCTAGTTTGGCTTAGTTAATGAAAAATAACACAATACAAAGATAACAATAACAAATAAAACAACAACAGCAAAAAAACGACCGAATATATTGTTTTCTTCTTCCCTCATTCTCTTATTTGTTTTAACTGCGTGGTCCCTCTGTGTCCTTTGAGGCAGAACAACCAATTTGAGTGTAACCTTGTATCATACTTTCAATCGACACTTGAAAGAACCGAAGCGAATGGCCTGAATGCACCAAGGAATCACTTTGCACTCACGGAATTGGGGAGCCAGTTTCTATGCGCTGTCATATATGTATATACATATACATATATATATATATATATATATATATATATATATATATATATATATATATATATATACATATATATATATATAAATAGATAGATAGATATAAATACACACACACACACACACACACACACACACACACACACACACACACACATATATATATATATATATATATATATATATATATATATATATATATATATATATATATATATATATATATATATTTTTTTTTTTTTTTTTTTTTTTTTTTTTTTTTTTTTTTTTTTTTTTTTTTTAAGGGGGGTGGATGCATACTATGACTATGGATTTGGTTGGGTTTAGGCGTTTAGCTTGATAATGTCTGTTTTCTTTATTACTGTCACTGATATTGATCTCATTATCTGGAAGAAAAAAACAATAAAACATCATAAAGGATAATTTTATTTCTCAAAAAAATATTCCTTCTTTTTAATTTTCGACAAGTCCCACTCACAGAATGTCTAATTTTCCTCTAAAATTGCCTAGTGTTCCCTTGTTTTCCCCTAACCTTGTTTGATTTTCCCTAAATCTTGTTCTCTCTTCCCCTTCCCCTCAGGGCCCTTCCCCTTTCCCCCGTCCCCCGTCCCCCCTCCCCCCGCCCCCCGCCCCCTCTCCCAATGTGGGCCAATGGAACTTTCCTGCGTGCATTTCTTATTTATTTTCTAACTACCTGCAAATATTTCCAAAAGCTTTTCATTTTCATTCCAGACCAGATCGTCGGAGTTTGCAGTTCTTTTTATGAATACTGTAAGCAAGAGGAGTCTAGAATTTTCCCTGTGAACACTATTTGTATGAATACTTATGAATATGCATGTCCTGCTCAGTGCGTGTCTGCTCGTCTGCCTGTTTGTTTAGGAATCCATTTATCAATGTATATATAACCTCCTTCCCTTCATATCCCTGCAAACACACACACACATACATAAACACACACACACATACATACACATGAATACAAACAAAAACACAGACACACACACAAACACAAACACACACACACACACACACACACACACACACACACACACACAAACACACACACACACACAC
>BOPN01006099.1:0-2500 GCA_017312705.2 Penaeus japonicus
TATATATATGTAAGTATATATATATTTATATATATATACATATGTACAAATATAAATAAATAAATATCTATCTATCTATCTATCTATCTATCTATCTATCTATCTATCTATCTATCTATCTATCTATATATGTATATATATGTATATGTGTGTATGTATGTATGTATATATATATATGCTTTATATAATACACGCCCACCTACATCTTCCCAACCTCCACCATCCCAGCTACCCATTGAATGCTGTTTTTTCCATGTTATAAAACTTAATTTCCTTCAGTTTTATGTCCATTTCCATAGTGGGAAAAAGTCTTAAGAAAACAAAAGCAAAAACATGATATGGTACACCAACGCGGGCTTCTGGTATGTGTTTATGAGAACTTATATGATTTTGCTTGTTTAGGCATAATAGACACTGCAGATATTTTCGGATGTGTGTATACATAAGTGTGCATAGGTGTCTGTTGGTATGGATGTGTTTATGGTTTCATGTGTGTGTATGTTTGTGTGTCATGTGGGTATGTGTACGCATGTGTGTGTGTGTGTTTGTGTGTTTGTGTGTTTGTGTGTGTGTGTGTGCTCGAATGTGCGTGTGTGTATATGTGTGTGTACGTGTGTGTATGTATGTGCTTGTGCATATCTTTATGTCTATAATTATGAGTATGTGGGAATGTAAGTGTAACAGTGTGTAAGCATGTATGTGTTTCAGCATATTAATTAATTTCTTTTCGCTACAAGCATGTATAAACAGTGTTTATAATTCCTTTGACAAAGAATGTAAAGGTGCATGAATATCATATTATGTATTTCTTTTTCTTTCACATAAAAAAAAAAAATCTGTTAGATTTTGCCACAATACATTCACTATTCATCGTGACTTTTTGCCATTCATTATTCATTCAACGTGACTACGAGTATATTCGTAGTTCAGAAGCATTATCAAGAATATATTTTTGTATACACTTTTTTTCCTTTTACATTCACAGTTCAAAATCATGGCAGTTGTTCGATCTACTGTTGTAAAAAATATATGCATATAAAAACGAGAAAGAGAGAGAGAGAGAGAGAGAGAGAGAGAGAGAGAGAGAGAGAGAGAGAGAGAGAGAGAGAGAGAGAGAGAGAGAGAGAGAGAGAGAGAGAGAGAGAGAGAGAGAGAGAGAGAGAGAGAGAGAGAGAGAGAGAGAGAGAGAGAGAGAGAGAGAGAGGGATAGAGAGAGAGAGAGAGAGATAGATAGATAGATAGATAGAGATAGATAGATAGATAGATAGATAGATAGATAGAGAGAGAGAGAGAGAGAGAGAGACCAGAGGAGAAAGAGAAGTAATACATTCCGAATACCTCTCTTTCTTTCCCTTTCCCTCTGCTCTTGTATCCCCTCCCCTCTCTCCTCCCCTCTCCTTCCCCCACTTATTTACTCTACCACCCATCCCTTCCCCTTCATTTCCTTCTACGTCCCTTGCCGTTTCCTCTCGCTCCATCTCTCTCTCTTCCCCTATTCTCAGTTTCCCTTCTTCTCCTCTCCCTCCGCCATCTATCCTTCCATTTCTGTCTCTCCCCTCTTTCCCCTCTTCCTTCCATTCCTGTCTCTCCCCTCTTTCCCCTCTTCCTTCCCTTCCTATCTCCCCCCTCTTTCCCCTCTTCCATCCCTTCCTATCTCTCCGCTCTTTCTCCTCTTCATTCCCTTCCAATCCCCCCCCCCCCTTTCCCCTCTTCCATCCCTTCCTATCTCTCCCCTCTTTCCCCTCTTCATTCCCTTCCCATTTCTCACCTCCTTCCCCTCTTCCTTCCCTTCCTATCTCTCCCTTCTTTCCCCTCTTCCTTCCCTCTAATAAATACCACCACCCCTCACCTCTTATCCCCTTTCCCTTTCTTTTTTCCTTCCTTCTTCCTTTCCTCCTTTTCCCTTCCTTTCTGCCTTTCCCTTACTCCCTTCCCTATCCCCTATCCTTCCCTCCCTCTCCCCTCTTCTCTTTCCACCCCTCCCTCGGTTTTAACTTCTTTTCTGCCTTCCCCTTTCCCCTCTCCTCTTTCCCCTCTCCTTTCTCCCCTCTCGCCTCTCCCTTCTCCCCTATTTACTCTGCCTTTCTCCCCTCTCGTCTCTTCCATTTGTCTTTCTCCCCTCTCGCCTCTCCCTTCTCTCCTATCTCCTCTGCCTTTCCCCTCTCGCCTCTCCCCTTTGCCTTTCTCCCCTCTCGCCTTTCCCTTCTCACCTCTCCCCTCTCGCCTCTCCCCTCTCCCCTCTTGCCTTCCCCCTCTCCCCTCTCCCCTCTCCCCTCTCCCCTCGCCCCTCTCCCCTCTCCCTTCTCGCCTCTCCCTTCCCCCCAACCCCTTTGCCTTTCTCCCCTCTCGCCTCTCCCCTTTGCCTTTCTCCCCTCTCCCCTCTCGCCTCTCCCCTCTCGCCTCTCCCCTCTCGCCTCTCCCCTCTCCCCTCTCCCCCCTCCCTCTCCCCTCTGCCTCTCTCTCCCTATCCATAATGATGGACACGGCGCATAAATCGGCT
>BOPN01006099.1:72500-75000 GCA_017312705.2 Penaeus japonicus
TTCATTCATCATGATGTTTTCAAGTCCCCAGAGCTAGTGTCAACAACTACAAGGAACAAGATCACACTTAATGCTATGTCTTCTTGCCTGCACCCTCTGATATTTGCATGTCAAGGGGACACATCTGCTGTTAACTTACAGTAATCTACAGGAGAGACATGGAGACTCGATGGTACCACTAACGAGGAACGTCTGCCTAAACTCATATCTGGTTTAGGAGGAACAAAGCTTCTCAGGGACCTAACCTAACCTAACCGGTTCAAGGTATGGGAAACCCACATTCCCTAAGCTTCCCGAAGATGCTGTCGAAGATCTTGATCTGGCCATGTTCTTTGGAGAGGACTCGTGGTCATTTTTCACAATCATGAGGTTGGATGAAGGATTCCTTGACATGCCAATTGAACAATAGGAGTCAGATTCTGTGTTCATTTCGGGCAAGCAGAAAATTAATAGCTTGTCTGTCGCCGATGACGGAGCTGAAAGAGGTGTCGTTAACTCTCGACTTTCTTGACTCTTACTGTATCATTGATTTAGCTTGGTGTTTTGGTGCATGTGTCAACAAAATGGTGAAATTATGTATGCGCGACCAATGATTATATAAATTAGTTCACAAAATAAACTAAGGAAACATCCCAGAGTAATTCCGAGTGCTTCAACCCCCGCTAATATTAAGTGAAAACCCACAAAAATCGATTCTCCCGTGTCTCTACGACATTCATACTCTAGATACGGCCATCACATTTGTGCTAAAGGTAAACATTGATGAAAATCTTCAAAACTTTGCATTACATATATGTATGTATATATATATATATATATATATATATATATATATATATATTTTTTTTTTTTTTTTTTTTTTTTTTTTTTTTTTTAATCCATCATCAGTCCAATATTTTCTGTCTGTTTGTTCTAAGCAAAGAATTGCAATTCATAGTCGGGAATCATAAAAAGCTGGCCAAGCGAGTCTTCAATCCTCTCATGTTTAACCAACCAGCTTCCTAAGACACCGATATTCCTAACATCAAACCAACTTATAAAAATAATCTTTAGAATAAAAAATTAATGCTCATAGGTAACTCGACTATGACTGACCACCTGTTGACGATACCAGCATAAAAATATCCCATGTTAAATCTTTTCCGAATCGTTTATGTACGTACGTGCAATTACAATTCTGTTTGAGTCATATTAAAACGTTAATTAGGCATTTACAGTAGTATGGTTATTCTCAGCTGATCGTTCACGTCTGTCCTAATCTACAATGACAAGATTGTGTTTAATGGAATCTGTTCGATTTTGACTTAGACTCTGGCTTCATTAACTATGTTAATTTCTTTTGTTTCTTAATTCTTGTTTATTTTATTATTATTTTGCTTTATGATCATAGTCTCTCCCCAACTTTCGTCCTAATCTATAGTTCAGTCTTCATTTAGTCTTCATTTTTCTTTTCTTTTTTTTACTTTTCTGTCAATGTGCATAAAAAGATACACAAAAAACAGAGTCAACAAGTCAACAACATCGCTGCAGTTTCGATCTTAATCTACTTTGTTTTATTTGTTTTTTTTTGCTATTCATTATTTTATTGATTTTATCAAATATTTAATTAATTTCGTTATTTTCATCTACTATCTTCTTATTTTTTACTTATTGTTTAAAGAAAATCCCCACTCAGATTCGAACCTATGAAAACAGCACACACACCTGGCATTACAAACATACAAAAAAAGAGCATTAGTAGGAATCCATTCATCGGAAAATGAATCAATACACCTTTTTATAACATTCATCACCTTTATTTTATACATCCAGCTCTGAATAATACCTGTTTGAGAGTCGAGTCCGACGGTGATTTACCTGAACGCCATAGATTTCTTTCCGGTCACCTGATTTTAAGTCCTATTTTTCGCCCAACTTTCGTCTACAAGATGGTAGATAATTCCGAGTGTCGCAAACACCAGCGACTTCCTTTATGTCTTCGTACTCTGCCAATTACGCGAACCGGTTGAGTGAAGAATGTACAGGTTCCTTTTTTGCAAGTGAGGACGAGGGACTTGTATGAGACTCGTGAACTTGGGACTCAAAAAACCGGGTGTTTCTTTTCAGTCTCGGCTGAAATTGACTTAATGTGAACTCGATGTTCTGAGAACTCGGTCTCTTGCGCTTTTTCTCTCATTTTCTCTCTCGGATTCTCTCTTTCTCTCGTTATTTCGTTACTTCGCTCTCTCTCTCTATCTTTCTCGTTCTGTTTCTCGTTCTTTCTATCTCTTTCTCGTTCTCTTTCTCTCTCTCTCTCTCTCTCTCTCTCTCTCTCTCTCTCTCTCTCTCTCTCTCTCTCTCTTTCTTCTTTTACTTCTCTGTCAATATCTCTAACGCATTTCCATTTAAATGTGAAAACGCCATGTTTGCATTTTGCCTTGACTTTATGTCTTTCATATTATCAAGACCAATTCACCGATTTCTGTGGTACGGTCTCGGGAGATGACGGTGTCTTTTTCCT
>BOPN01006099.1:80000-83080 GCA_017312705.2 Penaeus japonicus
AAGAATTTATATACGTATGGAGGTATCTCTCTCCTCTCTAACTATCTCAATCTCTCTCATTCTCTCTCTCTCTCCCCCCCCCCCTCTCTCTCTCTCTCTCTCTCTCTCTCTCTCTCTCTCTCTCACGGAGTACACCCAGACTTGGTGAGCGGGGTTGCGTGTTGCTGTGACCTATTAAGGCCATGCGAGATAGGTTCAAGGCCTTATTAGTTGCTTCCTGACTGAATTACTTTCCCCACCAAGATACACAGGTCAGGAGGCAGGTGGTATGTCCTGCAGTGAAGTGATGCAGGCTGCTGATTGTGTGCGTGTAGTGTATGTGTACATGTGTGTGTGTGAGTGTGTGTGTATGTGTATATATATAGATATATATGTATATATATATATATATATATATATATATATATATATATATGTATATATATATATATATATATATACATATATATATATGTGTGTGTGTGTGTGTATTATATATATATATATATATATATATATATATATATATATATATATATATATATATATATATATATATATATGTATATATATATATATATATATATATATATATATATATATATATATATATATATATATACATAAAACATGGCGGTGTCCATGTTTTATTTCATTGCGATGCATGCAGGTTCCATGACTTTGCGTCTTTGATTTTTCAATCCCTTGTTGGTGACTTTTGTTTGCTTCCAATGTGGTAGATGTCCCGCCTCATCTACGTGTGCCACCATGGCGTTGGAAGTTCTGTGGTGACGGATGTCAGCTCGATGCTCGCTGATCCTTTTGTCGAAACCACCCAATTTTTTGCCGTAATACTCTTTATCGCATGTACTGCAGGGAATACAGAACACGGCACTGTTGGGGTGCTTTTGAGCGGTTTCTTGTGTTTTGCCAAATCTCCTATCTTTACGCCGGACGTGTTTGCTATATTCACGGTAGTGCCTTTAGTACCTGCTGATAGTCTCGGAGATGTTGCATTGTGGAAGTTCCAAGAAACCTGAGGGCGCTGCACGATCGTTTTATTGCTCTAGTTATGATGTTCGCCGCTTTCTTTAGCAAGAAACCTCTGGAGTATTGCTGTTTTATAAGGTTTTAATTTCATCCTCTAGGAATTCTAAGCTGCAAATCCTTGATGTCCTTAGAAAGAAACCTATGACTACCCCAGACTTTGTTTTACTTCTGTGGGCGGAGTAGTAATGGATTTAATCAATTTTATTTGTTGGCTTTCTATATACAAAGAAACGCAGGCTGTCGTCATCCCGATGGATCAGAGTGTCTAGGAAACGTAGCTTCTGACATTCTTCTTCTTCCACGGTAAAATTAATTTTGTCATGGACAGCGTTCAGTAGCGTCAGCGTTTGACGTAAGTACGTCCTTCTGGGGACGACGACAAGGACATCATCTACGTAGCGTAGCCATGCTGAATGACTGTCAATTGTGTCTCTGTAGTGATCTCTCTCCAAAGTTTCCATGAAGAGGCAGACCAGAACCGTGCTTAATGGGGATCCCATAGCTAGATCGCTAGTTTGTCGGTATTCCCCTCCTGCAAATTCGAAGGATCCGAAATTCACGCTCAGATCCACGAGTCGTAGAAAGTCACGCTTGGGTAGAGGAAGTGAATCATCATCCATGGTGTTGACGACTCTTCTTGCTGCTTGGATCGCACCATCCGTGGGAACATTGGTGATTAGGGCCTTGACATCGAAACTCGCCAACTTTTTATTCTTATGACCAAGATTCTGAAGACGTTTGATGAGGTGGTCAGAGTTCTTCAGGTGAGAATCACTGATGACTCCCATAGCGCCAGAGAGGGGTCTGGCCAGACACTTGGCTAGACGATGAGGAGCGCTGCCAACGCCAGAAGTGATCGGTCTCATCAGAGCACCTGGCTTGTGTATCTTCGGAAGACCTCTCATGGAAGGGTTACGGGGGACCTCCTCCAGGAGATAAAGGAGATGTTTTCTGTGGGTGAAGTGCAGGAGGATATCCGTTGCCTTCTTCTTGAAGATGGCACCTTCCTTCTTGGCATCGCCTCTCATCATCTTTCTGTATCAGACAGTAAATCGTTTATTTTTAAAATGTTATCGCTATTATCCATAACAACAATAACCCCAGCCTGTGTGATGATGATGTTCTCGTCGTCACTGAGATCTTTTAGGACCGCAGTGTATCTTCGCAGTGGGACGCAAAGACACTTCAGCCATATGAATGAATCCTTTTTTCTAAGTCACTGTCCATCCATCGGATATTCGAGATTTACGTAGTCGATTAAATCCCTGCAGTCCTGCCCGGTGCTGGATTTAAGACCGAGAGATAATGCTTCTTTCTCGGTCTGCGTAAGACGTCTATTTGATAAGTTCCTTAGCAGGTCATTCCGTACTAATTTCGTCCATCTGCTCTTGTTGCATATCCGTTGTAATTTCGCCTGGTGTTTCGCTCGTTGAGCTTAGTCTTCTTGTTGCAGTTGAAGGACCAACTCATGGGACAGGAGGTCACCCTCGAGCTCGTTCCTGAGTTCGTGGAATCGGTGCCGAAGAGTCTTGATGGCCTCCACAAGGAAGGCCCGAGCGCTATCAGGGAACGGATGCTCGCCTGATTTTAACTGGTTCGAAGCCGAAGGTGGCAGTACTTGCTCAGTCAAGCAGTCTCTCGGGAAATAACGTCAATTCCTGATTCTCTGGATCTTGTGAAGAAATCGGGGGGGGGGGGGGCAATCCACTCGCCATTCATAACGTGTGAATGATGAACAGATGTAGAAGAAAGGTATGAATGAGCCTGAATATGTAAACAACGCAAGAGATGTATTTGTAAAATACATAAATACATGCATATATATATGAGTATGTGTGTGTGTGTGTAAATAAATAGAGAAATGAATTTATATATATAAATATACATATACATACATAGATAGATATATAGATATCTTATATATAAATATATATATATAATATGTATATATGAATATATACATATATATATATATATATATATATATATATATATATATATATATATATATATATATATATATATATATATATATATATATATATATATAT
>BOPN01006100.1:12500-20000 GCA_017312705.2 Penaeus japonicus
GATTGTTTCCTTCTTTTTGAGAGAAGAGAGAATGGGGGAATATATATATATATATATATATATATATATATATATATATATATATATATATAGAGAGAGAGAGAGAGAGAGAGAGAGAGAGAGAGAGAGAGAGAGAGAGAGAGAGAGAGAGAGAGAGAGAGAAAGTGGGAGGGGGCGAAATATATATATATATATACATAAAGATAAAAATGGTTTCTTTTCCCCGTATGATCATTTTCAGCGTGTGATATCATAAAGAAAGGATAATCCAGACGCCCTCTTCTCTTTCTCTCCCCTTCCCTCCCTCTCTTTCTTGCCCACCCTCTACCTCACCTTCTCCCCCTCCCCTCCCTCTCTTCCTTGCTCACCTTCTACCTCACCTTCTCCCTCCCCCTCCCTCTCTTCCTCCATCTCTCCCTCCCTCCCGCATGACAAACTCGGAACTATGCAACAGGGAGAGCAACATGGTCATGCAAAAATGCCATTACACTTGTTGCCTCGGGTCATTATAACAGCAGCGGCTTAATGATTGCGGCGGTGATTATGATAATGATGATGGCAACGCTGCACTCACTCTTTTGCAACACCCTCGCACCTCCCCCCCCCCCACCCATCCACCTATGAACTCCCTCCCATTCGCTGGCTCCGAGTACCCCCCCCCCCCTTCTACCCCCTCCTCCGCCTCTGACCCCCCTTCCCTTCCATCTCCCCTCCATGGCATTTTTGCATGACTATGTTGCTCGTCCAGCTTCCTCTCCTCTTACACTAAGTCTCCCTACTTCTCTTCTTCGATACATACATACATATTTATATATATATATATATATATATATATATATATATATATATATATATATATATATATGCATTATATATATGACACACACACACACACACACACACACATACATACATATATATATATATATATATATATATATATATATATATATATATATACTATATATATATATATGTATATATATATATATATATATATATATATATATATATATATATATATATTATATGTGTGTGTGTGTGTGTGTGTGTGTGTGTGTGTGTGTGTGTGTGTGTGTGTGTGTGTGTGTGTGTGTTATGTATATATATATATATATATATATATATATATATATATATATATATATATATATATGTATATATATATATATATATATATATATATATATATATATATGCATATATATATATATATATATATATATATATATATATATATATATATATATACATATATACATATGTATACAGTAAATACAAAGAGAGAGAGTGAGCAGATTGATGATACATACTGCAGAATGCATACACAAGAAGAGGCACCGGAACTGCGCCCAAATGGTTCGAGTTCACGGTGAAGCACTCATCGTGGTGACCAGGCCAAGTGATGGATCTGGACAAAACTAGATATAAGAAATTAGCAAAGCGAGAGAGAGAGAGAGAGAGAGAGAGAGAGAGAGAGAGAGAGAGAGAGAGAGAGAGAGAGAGAGAGAGAGAGAGAGAGAGAGAGAGAGAGAGAGAGAGAGAGAGAGAGAGAGAGAGAGAGAGAGAGAGAGAGAGAGAGATGCAAAGAGAGCATATCTTCTTGGCCATGTGTTGTCATTTATTTCTCCTTTATCATTTAAATAAATTAACAAATAAATGTTTGTCTTCGATTATAACAGGGCGTTTCAGAACTTATTCTTTAACTTTTATATTTGTTGGGGGATGGCGGATATAAAATAAAAAGATAAATTCACAAATAAAATAAAATATATGAATTAAGGAAATACAGGAGAGAAAGAGATTTCTGATCTTTACGTATGATAAAAAAGGGGGAAAATGCGATATTGCAATACTTTCACTTTCTATAAATAAACCCGGTTCCTTCATGATATCTCCAGCCTCATGCGCTTCCCATGAAAAAAAGATCAATGGCGTAACCCGGAGATAAAGAAATCATGGTGTGAAACCGCCGCGTCGGCACTTTACATGTGGACTCTGCAGTAGGTCTTTGTGCAACCAGAGGGTTAAATATGCAACAGGTCGGGCCGGTAGCTCAGCAACGTCTAGTGCTTTGTTCAGCCGTCAGTGATAGAAGTGATAACAGTCCAAGCACAGAGAAAGAGAGAGAGAGAGGGAAGGAAGGCGCGCAGCCAGCAGCAGCCCGGCAGGGCCCTTGACTAAATACGGGTTGCACGGTGGTTTTACGGCCAAGGCGAGGCGATCATGCTAATTAAAATGGATCTGTGTAATGCTAACAGTCTCAGGTGACGAGACAATTGTTCGCCCGTGTGCCGACGAATAAATCAGCACTAATTAAGTGTTCAGTAGGCATGATGACATAAAAAAGAATAGAAAAAAAATCCGAACCCTATAGAGTGCAACGTCAGTGGGAGTAACCGGTTATCGTTTTTTTGTCTATTTTTGATTATTGTTGTGGATTCTTTAAAGTGGCATTTACTACTGTGCAATGCTCGTACATGTGCTTTTGACCCCTCCTGCAACACCATTCACAAAGTGATAGTCACTATGAATTGCTAATGCAACTACGAAAGCGAATGTAATGGTAACAGTGCAATATGTTTTATATGCTGCAATTATAGCAGTATTATCACAACATATTACATAATCATTACCATTTTACCAATGCAAATATTTTCACCTGTGCAAACAATCACAATACATTCCCAAAGGAAAATAATATCGTGTTACGAAAATACCATATTTCATATATAGCTACCAAATTCCTACAACTTGTACAAATGTATCACAAACCCATTAAATACGGAAAAAAATCAAAGGAGGGAGATACAGCAAGAGAACATTCAGCGGACAAAGAGAGAGAGAGAGAGAGGAGAGAGAGAGAGAGAGAGAGAGAGAGAGAGAGAGAGAGAGAGGGAGGGAGGGAGGGAGAGAGAGAGAGAAAGAGAAAGAGAGAGAGAGAGAGGGGGGGGGGGGCAGGGAAAAAAGCGCCCACCATCACTAAATAACAATCTTTACAACGCCATCAAACTGCCCCCACATGTCCAACACTGGCACCCCAACCCCCTAACCCACTCACTACCCAACCCACCTCCCGATTCTCTACCCCCACCTCTCACTCATCAACTGATCCACCACCCACACCTTATTCCTTACCCATTCATACCCACACCCGCCCACTTCCCACTCCCAACCGCCCACTCCCCTACAACCCAACCCACCCTCCACCTACCCAACCACCTACCGCTAACCCACCCTCCACTCCTCCACCCAACCCATCCACTCACCACCCACTCCCCTACCACCAAAACCATCCTCCATTCCCCTGCTCACCCACCCACCCCCACCCCCACCCACCACCCGCTCACCCACCAGCTGTGACCCACTAGCCAGCCAGCTGAGTTCACCCTTGAAGCCAGGCCACTTTCACAAACCTCATTGGCCAGGCAACCTCAATCCCCGGACTACGTAGCCTTTTAAGCGGCGGGTGAGTGACCAGCGTGTGACCCAGATGGATAGGCGGAGGGGGGGAGAGATGGAGGGAAGGAGGGGGAAGGGAGAGATAGATGGAAGGGGAGGGGGGATAACAGGAGGAAGAAACAGATAAGAGAGGGAGAGATGGATAAAATGGGAGAGAGAAACAGTATGAGAGGGAAGTAGATAAAAGGGGTGAAAGATGGAGAGAGAGAGAGAGAGAGAGAGAGAGAGAGAGAGAGAGAGAGAGAGAGAGAGAGAGAGAGATGGGGAGGTGGGTGAGAAATAGAGAGAGAAAGAAGAGTAAGAAGAAGGATTCCAGGAATGGGAATGATAGCCGGAGATCTGCAGAGACCAAGGGAGACGAGAAAATGAAAGAGATACCGAAAGGGAAAAAAGAAGACACGAGAAACCTGAACTTTGAAAACGTAATTTGAAAAAAAAAGATTAAAGAAAGACGTGTAACAGGAGGCTAAGCCACATTATATATCATAAACGTGCACCGTTGTCTACACGAATCTACACACGCACATGACAACACGTACACGGAAGCACACACATGCATGCCTAAACACGCAAGCAATCAGAAAATATATACATACACACAAGATCGCAAGCATACACGTTACAGGCACACGCACATGAACGTACACACACAGGCGAAAGTAAGAATATGTACATATATTCAGACACACACATTAGATATTCAGTACACATTCAGAATAACAAAAGAAAAAAAAAACAATTGAAACAAAAATAACAGATGAAATTATGATAAAGTAAAAATCGGCTGTGTATGCTTGAGTGTGTGCTTACGTGTGCGCGTGTACGTTCAAACAAGCCAGACAAACAGACATGCCAGAAGACATTCACACACTCGCATCTTGCAGACATCCCCCCCTCCCCCTCCCCCCTTGGTCACGTCAGGATCTTGGGAGTTTAAGCTTCCTTGTAATTCTCTGGTGATAATTAAGTGCAGAGTCGCTCCTGAATCGTGATAACACTTCCCTTGCAGGTTTATGCACCCACACACAAAAATCGTCACACACACACACACGCCCGCGCACACACACACACATACATGGAAACTTTATGTGTATTTTTTCATGTACTTTTATTTTTACCTTATTTGTTCGTTTCTTTGCTTATTTTTCTTTCAATAATACACATCTCTCTGTTTTCATTTTTCTTCTTCTCTCTCCCGATTTTATCCTTTATCCCTTTAACTCTATATTTCTCTCTCTTTCTCTTATCCCTTCTCCTCTTCTCCCTCTCCATCCATCTCATCGACCTCTTTTTCTTTACTTTTCATTCTGGCTCCTTCATTATCTTCTCCTCTCACTCATTCTCCCTTATCTCTCCCCTTCTTTCCATCCTCCTCCTTCATTCTCTTGTCCTCTTTGTCTACCTGCTTCTTTTTCTCTCTCTCCCTCATTTCTTAAATTTCTCTAATCTTTTCCATTCTTCTCCACCTTTCCCTTCTCCTCTCTCTCCCTCTTATCCTTCCCTCTCCTCTCTCTCCCTCTTATCCTTCCCTCTCCTCACCCCCCCACCCCCCAAGCTTCCAAGGATTTGCGCGTGGATGAAGAAGCGATCCAAGGTAGGATTAGGATGTAGTGGGGTAGGAGGGAGGGGGGGGGTGTGATGGGGAGTGGGGAGTGGGGACATGTAAAGGGAATTGGGGATTGGGTATGTGGGGGTGAAGGTGGGGGGGGGAGTATTAGGGAATTAGGGTCTGTGGAGGAGAGGAGGGAGACATGGAGAGGGGATGAGTAAGGAGGGAGGGAGGGAGGGGAGGGAAAGGATAAGAAGGGAGGAGGTGGAGGAAAATCAGTTAAAGATAAGGAAAGAAAGACAGAGAAACAAGCACACATCCTTTTAATTTCGGTTTTTGCTTTCAGGTTTTAGGTTTTCATCTCTATTTCTCTTCACCCCATCTTCATTTTTCCTCCCTATCCTGCTCTTCTTCCTCATTCTCTCCTTACTTCTCCTCCTTATTTTCCCCTCATTTCCCTCCCCGTCTTCACCCCTTTCCCTTTCCTCCCCTCCATTTTCCTCCTACTAACCCCCTTTCCCCTCTTCTTCCTTTCCCTCCTTCTCCGTCTGCTCCTCCTACTCCTTCTCTTCCTCCTCCTCCTCTTCCTTATCCTCCTCCTCCTCCTCCTCTGCCTCCTCCTCCTCCTCCTCCTCCTCCTCCTTCTTCTTCTCCTCCTCCTCCTTCTTCTCTCCCTCCTCCTCCTCTTCCTCCTCCTCCTTCTCTCCTTCTCCACTTCCTCCTCCTCCTCTTCCAATTCCTCACTTCCTCGAGGGGATTTGGAGGGACAGGATAAAGAAAAGAGCCGAAGAATGAGGGATTAGGAGAGATTGGGAAGAAAAAAAGGGATTGGGAAGAACTTGAGGCATTGGTGGGGGGGGGGGGGGGAGTTGTGAAGGGGAAGTGGGGGTGCGGGACAGGGGGGGGAGGAGAGATTAGTGAGGGAGGGGGAGATAGGGTGGAGGGGGAAGTGGGGGGGATGGTTGGGAGGGAGATGGAGGAGGGGGAAAAAGAAAGGAGATAAGATGGGAAGGGGGGGGGGGGGATGAGGGGAGTTGGAGTGGGAGGGAGATGGAGGGGAGTGGGAGAGTAAAAGATAGGAGGAGAGGATAGGGGGGGGGGGGGGGCAAGAGAAAAAGGAGATGAAAGGTAAGAATAGCAGGGAGGCAAGAAAAAATAGATATTATTGAACACGATATAGATACAGGATTAGATGTATGGACCGATTATTCAAGTAAAGTAATGATAATTTATCAATCATAATGAACAGTCGACATCAAACAAACAAGCAAAAAAAAAAAAAAAAAAAATGGGAGAAATCCAAAAAGGACAGGAGAAAGCAAGATCAAAAAGGAAAATGAATAAACAAGCAACACCTGTCAACCGCCAATGCAATGCTGTGACGTCATCAATAGGAGGTCAACAGCCAGTCAGTCGCCATTTATAGAACACTAGGGTCGTTTTGCTTATAGGAATGAATAATGAATATCACTCTTACCGTCCCGGGAGTAGGTAGAGGTGGAGAGACAGAGAAAGAATGAGAAAGAGAGTGAGTGAGTGAGTGAGTGAGTGTGAGTGAGTGAGTGAGTGAGGGAGGAGGAGGAGGGAGAGGGGAGGGAGTGGAGTGAGTGTGAGTGTGTGGAGTGAGGTGGGAGTGGGTGATGAGTGAGTGAGATGAGTGTGAGAGGGAGTGAGGAGGGAGGAGGGAGTGAGTGAGAGAGAGAGAGAGAGAGTGAGTGTGAGTGTGAGTGAGAGTGAGTGTGAGTGTGTGAGTGATTAATTGGGAGGGAGGAGGAGTGTGAGTATGTGAGTGGGAGTGGGAGTGAGGGAGTGAGGTGAGTGAGTGAGTGAGTGAGTGAGTGTGTGTGAGTGAGTGGAGTGAGTGAGTGTGAGTGAGTGAGTGAGTGAGTGTGTGAGTGAGTGAGTGAGTGAGTGAGTGTGAGTATGTGAGTGAGTGAGTGAGGGAGTGAGTGAGTGAGTGAGTGAGTGAGTGTGTGAGTGAGTGAGTGAGTGTGAGTGAGTGAGTGAGTGAGTGTGTGAGTGATTAATTGAGTGAGTGAGTGTGAGTATGTGAGTGAGTGAGTGAGGGAGTGAGTGAGTGAGTGAGTGAGTGAGTGTGTGAGTGAGTGAGTGAGTGTGAGTGAGTAAGTGAGTGTGTGTGTGAGTGTGAGTGAGTAAGTATGTGAGTGAGTGAAAGAGTGAGTGAGTGAGTTAGTGTGTGAGTGAGTGAGTGAGTGTGAGTGAGTGAGTGAGTGAGTAGGTGAGTGAGTGAGTGAATGAAGGAGTAAGTGAGTGAGTGAATGAGTAAGAGAGAGAGAGAGAGACTGCAAGAGCGAAAGAGAAAAAGAAAGAGAGAGAGAGATTTAAATAGAAAATAGAAGAGAGGGATTTATTATTATTATTATTTTAGATTATGTTTGAAATAAATCAATAAGATAAATGGGAAAAGGGAAGAAACCGGAAACTGGAGAGAGAGAGAGAGAGAGAGAGAGGGAGAGAGAGAGAGAGAG
>BOPN01006100.1:57500-62500 GCA_017312705.2 Penaeus japonicus
ATACTCCTACACTAATTCTCCTCCTCCTCCTCCTATCTCTCCCTCTCTTTGAAGAAAGCGTGTTTTGCTTTTGTCCTTTTTGTTTTTTCGATTTTTTTCTTCTGTTTGATTGGTGTTTTGTTTCCTCTTTGTCAGCCTTCGTCTATGAGAGTGATTCTCCCTTTCTCTTCTTAGGATACAGCCATAGCTTTGTATTTGCTGTCAGAACAATCCGTAGCAACCGATCTAAAAACATGAGAATGGATACAACTCTAAGAAAAAAAGTAACCTCAAGACTCATTTCGCTTCTGGTTGAGCAACCATATGTTGGCTCGACTCTCGAACTGGGGCAGTGGGCTTGCGTGGCGCAGACTAGTACTCCTGGCCAGCTGGTTCCACTGGCGTCCACATCTCGGTAGGGACGACCGCAGGTGGAACTCAGGCCTGACGAAGGGATCATGCAGTTGATGTTGTCGCTCACGTCCTCCACGTGTGTTGTGTCTCAAGTCGGGTAATGGCGTGGGGCTTGCGTGGTGTTGATCGTGTGAGAGTCCACCAACGCTACGTCGGTGTTGCAGTGATTGGAGAGTGACGTCGTGTGAATGCTGTGTCTTGCAATATTTTCTGCCCTCCTCTGGATCTCACCCAGCATGGCGAACAGGCAGAAAAGGCGAATGGGCCGCATTCCATCACTGTGTACTCGCTGTGCACTTGTGACAGTGCCAGTGTACCCATCCATCCAGGAGATGCTGATGCGACGGATGTGACCCAGCTTCCGAGCAGCGGCTCTCGCCACCTGCTGGACGCGCGACCGCTGGTAAACTCCAGCTCAAGGATTGTGATGGAGTTCTGTCGTGTCAGTCTTTGGCCGTCAAGAAGGATGTGGGGGGGGGGGGTGAGATGGAGAGTAACACCGAAGAAAGCGTCCCAAAGCGCAGGTCCGAGGACGTTTCCCTCGGGCACAGAACCACTGGCAGGGCGCTGGGCAGAGGAGAGTCCATGCCCTGCCACAGAGTGTACTCTCTCCTCTCCTCTCTTCCTCCCTATCATCCCCCTGCCTATTTACTCTCCCCTCTATCTCTTCCTCACTCTGCTTCCTTTTCTCCCCCAATAACTCTTCCTTCCACTTAGTCACTTTATCACATCGTTATCTGGCGTCCACTTTGTCAGAATCATGTCACATTCTCTCTCGTCCCTCTTCCTCACCCCCCCCCCCCTTCTCCGCCTTCTTCTCTCCTCAGTCTTTTCTACTTCTCTCACTCTCAGCTCATTATCTCCTTACACACGTGTGTGTTATATATATATATATATATATATATATATATATATATATATATATATATATATATATATATATATATATATATATATATATATATATATATATATATATAGAGAGAGAGAGATAGATATAGATATATATATATAGAGAGAGAGAAAGAGAAAGAGAAAGAGAAAGAGAGAGAGAGAGGTTGTGGTATAATCTGGAGCCCAGTCTCCTTACCGAAATCAAGACATTATCGCAAACTTGAAAATGGTCGAAGAGAAGCAAATGTGGAAGGAGAGGAGAGGAGGGAGAGGAAAAGGAAGTGGGGGAAGAAGGAAGGAGAAGAGAGAGGGAGGTAAAGGAAGAGGGAGAGGGAAACGACAAAGGAAGAAAATAGTGAAGTAGAAGGAGGGGAAAAGGAAAGCAGAGAATGAAAGGAAGGAAATAGAAAGGGAAGGAAGAGGAAGAGAGAGGGAGAGAGAGAAAGATGAAGAAATAGAGAGAGAGAGAAAGGTGATTTAGTACTTATGTTTTCTTTTAGAGTGATTTATCCTATACCTTTCACCTACCTGCCTCTCCTCTCCCCACATCTCTCCCCTCTTCCTAATCTCCCCCTCCCTATTCCTCCTTCTTTCATCCTCCTCGTATCTCCCCTTCTTCCTTTCTAACCTCCCCCTCCTCTCCTCCTCTCTCTTCGAGTCTCACTCGCCTCCTTTCTCCCATCCTTCTCTCCTTCCTCCTTCCATCTTCTCCCCTCTCTCTACTCTCCCCCTCCTCTCTCTCTCTCCTTTTCTCCATCTTCCCTCCTCCTCTTCTCCCTCATTTCTCCTTCCTGTCTCCTGCCTCCTCTCTCCTCCCTCCTCCCTACCCCCTCTCTTCCCTCACTCACTCCTCTCCCCTCACTCTTTGCAACGATTTTTTCCTCTTATCTTTCGTCAACCTTTTAGTGAGGATTCTCGAACTTTGATTAAATGGGATATATGTGTGTGTGTGTGAGAGAGAGAGAGAGAGAGAAAGAGAGAGTGAGAGAGAGAGAGAAAGAGAGAGTGAGAGAGAGAGAGAGAGAGAGAGAGAGAGAGAGAGAGAGAGAGAGAGAGAGAGAGAGAGAGAGAGAACATAAAATGAGAACCAAACCATCAAGGATGATAAGGATGATGATAATGATAGTATCAATATTGCCATAGATTTCTTGATAATAAAAACAACAACGCTAATGATAAGGATAATTGTAATCACAAAAATAATGATATAATGATGACAATAATTAATGATGATCATATTGATAACAAAAGAAACAATGGTAACGATGAAGATGATAATGATAATAATAGTAATAATACTAATGATAATAATGATGATGATAATTATAACAATAATAATAATGACGATGATGATAATATTATTCTGGCCAGGCAATAGTAAAGATTATGATAATGATAATGATAAAAATAGTGATAATAGTATCATTATAATTGATAATAATGGTGATATTAATGACCATGATGATAATGATAACACTATTGATAATGATTACATTAATGATAATAATAATGAGTAATGAAAATAATAGCGATATAATGATGATAATAATAACAGTAATGACGATGATGGTGATGATGGTTTGGACAAATAGCGCTACAAGTACCGCCGATAGCTGTGGAGCCGTTCAGAGGTTTGGGCAGTACTTTTTAGGTCTGAAGGATAATGATGAATAGTAATTGCCATGATTTTCAATGCTGATGGTAGAATCCCCATCTCCAACGATAAAGCCAAAGATTGGCCACTGAATTCTCACGCCTTGTAATTCCCGCAGTTGCTGCATGCACACAGGTCGTAATGATACTGAAAATTAAATAAACACTGATGTTCAAATGATTGATGATGATAATAAAACCTATTTAATTTACCTTTAATAGAAGGCCCGACCCCTTAAAAAGATCTGTGAACCAGCAGGATACTCGAGTCTCCAATGTTTCTGATCCGCACAACTGCTTCCTTCACAGGAAACGCCCGCTGGCCAGAACAAAGGGCCCGGCACTCGAACCTTCAGTGCTTTTAATTCGCACAAATCATAGCAATGGTGAAAATTATAATAAATCAATGATATTAGTAATGGTTGTTAACATTAATTTGTTTTATATCTTACCACAGATCCTACCAAACATACAAACAACAAACCAAAAGGACACTTGAATCGTCATTGACTCCAATTCGCACAATGATTTTATTCACACCCTTAATAACAATGATGTAAATTATGATAATCAACCATATCAGCAATAATTGGTAATTAGAAAAAAAAAATATTTTAACCGAAGGACAGTCGAACCTTCAGTTTGTCTAATTCTCACAACTTTTCACTCCCACAGTGTCATGCAGTGCGGTCACTTCCTCTCAATCACGCGAGGTCATAATGATGTAACGTATCATTAAGTTGATTGCATGTCATCATGTCATGATGGCTACAGATCTTTGCCTCTTCCATGCATGAATGGAAAAAGGTTGCGCATGGTTCATGTGTGCGTTTTATAAGATAATGACTAG
Organism: Penaeus japonicus; assembly: GCA_017312705.2. Classification (NCBI taxonomy): domain Eukaryota; kingdom Metazoa; phylum Arthropoda; class Malacostraca; order Decapoda; family Penaeidae; genus Penaeus; species Penaeus japonicus. Next base: position 61,291 of record BOPN01006100.1, read on the forward strand.
TTATGAAAATGTGCATGATGCATGGATATTTATTTGGATTTGCGTTTATGTGTGTATGCCTTTATGTATGTGTTTTTGTTGAAAAGGGATGAGAATATGATTGGAAAATGAGGCTAATAGAGGAACACTTGTGGTGATAATGATAAAGATAGTATCGATAATAAAAGCAACAATTGTAGCAATAACAGTCTTGATGAAATGATAATGATAACCACGAGAATAGATATAGCAATGATGATAGAACAATGCTGTAATGATAATAACAAATTTAATGTCAATGATATTAATAGCAATAATGATAGAACTAATAAAAACAATAACAATGATGATAATGATAACAAGGATAATAATTGTGATGATAGTGATAATGATGATGATAGTAACGATGATAATGATAATGATGAAAATAATATGATAATTATAATAGCAATGATAATGATTGTGATAATAATGATAATGATGATGAATAGTAAAAACAATGATGATAGTGAAAATAACGATCATGATAATTTTAATATCAACAAAAATACAACAATTATCATAAACGATTATAATAGTTATTATCATTATTACTATCATCATTATCATCATTATCATTACTATTCCCATCATCATCAATGCTATCATTATTGTCGTTATAATTATGATTCGATGATAATAATAATAATGATAATAATAATAGAAAAAAATACTACTAATAATAATAATATCAAATGATAATGATAACAATGATAGTAATAGTAATGATAATGATAGTAATAACAAGGATAACGATGATGATAACAGTAATGATAATAATGATGAAATAATGAGAATGATGCTAATGATAATAATGACTGATGATGATATTGATGACAGTATGATAAAAATACAAATGCTAGTGATGATAACGCTAGTAATAATGATAATGATAGTGATGATAATAGTAATAATCATGACAATAATAATAATAATGCTGATAATGATAATAGTTATAATGATGATAATACTAACAATGATAATGATACTACTAGTAAAAATAACAACAATAATGATGACAAACTCTAGATTACGAGACCACAAACAAGAACATTGATGATGATAACAGCAAACAGACATCATATAATCACCCATGAGATTAAAAGAAAGAACAAAAACAACACCAACACAACAGGGTCAGGCCAGAGGAAATCTTGATGAGTGTCTGCAGGAGGCCATGAAGGCGTGGGAA
>BOPN01006101.1:5000-10000 GCA_017312705.2 Penaeus japonicus
GACGAAGAAGAAAGGAAGAAATAGAAGAAGAAAAAGAAGATGAAGACGTAAGAGAAGAAAAAGAAGAAGAAGAGAGAAAGAAGAAAGAAGGAAGAAGTAGAAGAAGAAAAAGAAGAAGAAAGCGAAGAGGTAAGAGAATGATAATAAGAAAGAAGAAGAAAGAAAAAAGTAGAAGATAAAGAAGAAGGCGAAGACGTAATAGAAGAAGAAGAAAGAAAGAAGTAGAGGCAGATGAAGAAGGCGAAGACGTAAGAGAAGAATAAGAATGAGAAGGAGAATGAGAAGAAGAGGAAGAACAAAGCGAAGACGTAAGAGAATGATTATAAGAAAGAAGAAGAAAGAAAAAAGTAGAAGATAAAGAAGGCGAAGACGTAAGAGAATAATAAGAAAGAAAGAATAAGAAGAAAGAAAGAAGTAGAAGCAGAAGAAGAAGGCGAAGACGTAAGAGAAGAATAAGAATAAGAATGAGAATGAGAAGGAGAAGAAGAGGAAGACACACTAGGAGAAGAAGAAGAAGATGAAAAAGAAATGATGACACAAGAGAAGAAGAAAAAACGAAGAAGACGACGTAACGGAGACGTAAGGGAATAAGAATAAGAAAGGGAAGAAGAGAGAGACGCTAGATAAAAAAAAGGAGATGCTTGAGAAGATGAAGAAGAAGAAGAAAGAGAAGACTTAGGAGAAGATGACTTTGAAGAAAGCGTAATAGAAGAAGAAACAATAATAATAAGATAGAGATATCAGATCAGAAAAGGAAAAATACATAGAGGAAAACAAAATCAAAAGTGACAAAAGAAAACAAAACGACAGGAAAGGGCTAAAGACAACAAACAAAGGACACACGAAGATTAACGAACAGATGTTAAAAGGAAAGGTAAGACATTATCCATCTGATCATTAAAAGACTCGGGAGAGCTGTAAAGTGGTCATGTAGGTAGCCAGAATATGATGCTGGTGGGTGGGGGTGGGGTGGGCGTTGTGGGTACGTGAGGGGGGAGGGTATGGGCAAGGGTAGGTTAGGGAGCGTGAGTAGGGGGTCAGGCTGGGGGTTAGGGGTGTGGGCAGGTGTGGGGTTGGTGTATGAGTGGGGGTGGGATGGTGGTTTGTGTGTGTGTGGGGGGGGGGGGGGGGGGGGGGGCGTAGGGTTGTGGGTGGGAGGAGAAGGTTCGGAAAAGAGACGTTTTGTTACGGGAGATGAAGTGAAAGGTGGATTCCTGAAGGACGGTGAGAAGAACTTTTTAAGAGAAAAAATGAAACACGAAAGAGAGAGAAAAAAAAAAAACGAAAAAAAAACGAAGGAAAAACAAAATCAATATTGAAAAGAAACTAGTGAAAGAGAAAGGTATATATATAAGGAAGGTGACCATAGTGTAAACTTACTGCCTGCGATCATGTAATAGCAGGCTTACCGGGGTGATAATAGCTTATACTTTTACTGTTGCTTGCAGTAAAATGACCTTGGAGATCGTAATGACCGTGTCAGTAAGTAATTTTGATAATAGTAACAGCAATAACAATCAGGGCTATGCATTGAGAAGTTGAAAGTATGAAAAGGAAGATATTCAAATGAAATTTAAGAACAGCTGTAAGAGAACAGAGTAGACTGCATAACTAATATATTTTTAAAAGATGTAAAAGAAAAAAAAAATCTAACTGGTTTTTATTCAAAATATGCGTGACGAGCAAGAAATTATTCAACATTCAACTAAAACGCCTATAGTTACATGCAGCCAGACGCCGCAAGTCCTTATATCAACCATCCTTTTCCTCTAGTATTGAATAAGAGACAACTATATACTTTCCCGCGGCGTCAGTGGCACGCGTTTATGGCGGGAAGACGCGGTGACGCTACAGGTGGCGCCACTTCGCGATGTGTGGCTTTCCATATAACTAACCACTTTTGGTGGCTGATTCACCAAAAGTGGACCCAGCCGCCAACCAATCAGTAGATCGTTGGAGCTTGGTTGAGAACTATAAAACTGTTAACCGTTCAGACGTTATCCGGCGCATCCAAAATATTGTACGACGTCGGTATAAGGAGAACTATTTCACTGTCACTCCATGGGGAGCACAAGAGATAGAAAGATAGACAAATAGAGGGAGAGAGAGAGAGAGAGAGAGAGAGAGAGAGAGAGAGAGAGAGAGAGAGAGAGAGAGAGAGAGAGAGAGAGAGAGAGAGAGAGAGAGAGAGAGAGAGAGAGAGAGAGAGAGAGAGAGAGAGAGAGAGAGAGAGAGAGAGAGAGAGAGAGAGAGAGAGAGAGATAATAGAAGAGAAGAAAAAAAGTAAATCAAGAGGGACAGAAAGAGAAAGAGAGCGATAATGAGGAGAGGAATGGATCCGAGAAAAGGGGAGAGAGAGAGAGAGAGAGAGAGAGAGAGAGAGAGAGAGAGAGAGAGAGAGAGAGAGAGAGAGAGAGAGAGAGAGAGAGAGAGAGAGAGAGAGAGAGAGAGAGAGAGAGAGAGAGAGAGAGAGAGAGAGAGTGAGAGAGAGAGAAAGGATAGACGAGAGAGAGAAGAGAGAGCGCGAGATAGGGAGAAGAGAAAGAGAGGAAAAGAGAGAGAAATTAAAGAAGAGGAATATGTAAAAGAAGAAGAAGTAAAAAAATAGAAGAGGAAGAAGAAGAAAAAGTAGAAGAGGGAGAAGAAAAAGTAGAAGAGGAAGAAGAAGAGTGAGAAGGAGAAGAAAAAGTAGAAGAGGAAGAAGAAAATAAGTGGCACTTCCTTGCAGTCAGTCCCATCCCCCGAGCCACTGTGGCGTCGCTCGGTGGCGCTTCTGACCAGTCTGTCCGTCAGCGCCCTTAAATATTTCGACGTGACATGCAAACTGTTGTGAAAATGTTGCAAAATTGATGTTTTTGGTAAAGACAGTGGAATGCATTCATACATATAACTGAAAATATATCATATTAGCGTATCATAACCTGAGGGAAATTTACTTACAGTGGGGGAATTTTCATCAGACTAGGGGATAAATTTCATGAGAAGAGGGAAATTTTGGTTTAATAAAACGTACGACGATTTGAAAATCAAAACTGTGATGTGATGAAATCTACATTTACGCTTTTATCTCTTGCAATAAATCCGTAGAGTATATTTTGTTCTTTGGCTACTTTGTTTTACTTATCCAAGTGAAATAGGGAATTGGAGCGAGTGAACTGGCTGAAGGGGTAGTTTCGGTCACACAAAAGGGGTTGAGAACGATTATCTTAAATGCTCTGCGAAGTACATGTTCGTATGCGTTAAAAGTATAAGAAATACAAGGGTAAAGAGATAGGATAACAGGTATGGAAGACGTAGGTGGTTAAGCACAGTGTGCGGGTGAAATGTAATGACAAGGAATGAATTTTATTCATCTGAATTCGACTGTGCAAAAAATCAATCCAGCCAGTGCCTTTGCTATGATTTCATAAAAAAAATGTTCCGCGACTTGAAACAACACTGTTAAAGAAATGCAACTCAATAAAATATACAGTTGAGCAAAGAGAGCAAAGAATGATTCACGTCGTTTTGCAACGTCGTAAACAGATGTTGAGAGGTGCAACACTGGCACCATAGGAATGTCGAAAGGCACGACAGCACAGCCAGCAGGAGCGAGTGTGACACTGGTGTCTTCCAACCAGCAGTAGGGATGCCTCGCAGCAGAAGCAGGTGTGGCCCGTTCTAATAACAGGTGTCATGTCTTCCAAGGCATTAGGGTGTGAGTGGGAGTGGACAGTAAATGGCTGACCTTAAGGAGCAGGCCAGCCAGCATCAGGTAACTGGATGACCTTAGATAGCGCGCCATGACGTACTCTAGATTATAGGTCCAACGCGCGGTTAGTGTGCCGTGAGCCTTCAGGGAGAGAGGACGTGTTGCTGCCGCGCTCAGAACCCGTCTCCACGCGCTGACTGGTCCTTTTATAAGGGCTAAGTAGAGTGCATCACCCACACACTAACTCGACCTTTACGACTATACTCGTATATAGCACGTGATTGCGTCTTCGAGTGTGACGTCTCGGATTTTTATTTACAAGCAGCCAACAGAAACTGGAGTGAATTTTTACTTTGATAACCATGTGTTTGTGACAAAAAATATTGTGAGTGCGTGGACAGCAAACGTTAATTCCTGACATCAACGAGCTTATTGTATAAAATATATATTTTTTCGCGAACATGGAGTGAACCGACTTACTCATTGCTTGATTTTAAAAAAATCTTCAGAAGATGTGCATCCTAGACCTATTCCGCCTGCAGATGGAGGTGCGGGTGAAGAAGAAGAAGAAGGAAGGTTTCAACCTCCGCCGCAACAAGATCCTCTCCATCAGGCGATCCAAGATCTCCAGCAAGTTCTCGTCCATCGGGAAGCTGCGTCACAGGAAGCGGTGCCACAAGTGCAAGCCCCGCAGCCACAGGTCCTCCTCGACGTGCATGGACCCCGCGTGCGGCCTCGAGGGCGATTGGGACGACAAGCTGTCTCCCTACAGCAGCGTCAAGACGCAGTCCACCCAGTGCACCGACGATTGCAAGGGCGTGTGCACGTGCAAGTGCGACGACTCCAAGGAGGAGGTCAAGGTGGTGAGCTTCATCGAGATCGAGTCCGACGGCAAGGCGATGGGCGCCGACAACCACGCCTTCGAGGGCGACGGCGGCCACTGCGACGGCACCATCAACCGGTGCAGCTTCCTCAACAAGTACCGCAAGAGGCTCGTGGAGATCCAGCAGGAGGAGGAGGAGAGACTCGCGAGGAACAAGCTCCTGAAGACCTCCCAGGGGCTGACGAAGAGCACCAGCACCACGGGGCTGCCCGAGCGCGCCATCTCCACCACGGACGCAACCAAGATGCCAGACACAGACAGGTAGGCATTCATGTCGTCTTTAATGGAGCCAAATAATCCAGATCCAGGAGAAGCAAACGAGCTGAGTCGTATAACCAGCCGGGCGTGAAAAAGTTATGAAACCCGACATTGTTAACATTATATGGTGCTGCAGGGTCGTAAACGGCCAATATGCAGAGGTATGCT
>BOPN01006101.1:20000-22500 GCA_017312705.2 Penaeus japonicus
CTCTCTCTGTATGTATGTATATATATATATATATATATATATATATATATATATATATATATACATATATATATCCCTCCCTCCCTCCCTCTTTCTCTCTCTCTCTCTCCCTCCCTCCCTCCCTCCCTCTCCCCCTTTCTTTCCCCTCTCTCCCCCCCTTCCTCTGTCTTTCTCTCCCTCTCTCTCGCTTTCTCTCCCTCTCCCTCCCCCACCTCTCTCTCCCTCCCTCTTTCTCTCTCTTTCTCTCTCTCTCCCTCCCTCCCTCTCTCTATCTCTCTCTATCTATCTATCTACCCCTCCCTCCCTCTTTTTCTCCCTCCCTCTCTCTCTCTCTCTCTCTCCCCCTCCCTCTCTCTCTCTCTCTCTCTCTCTCTCTCTCTCTCTCTCTCTCTCTCTCTCTCTCTCTCTCTCTCTCTCTCTCTCTCTCTCTCTCTCTCTCTCTCTCTCTCTCTCTCTCTCTCTCTCTCTCTCTCTCTCTCTCTCTCTCTCTCTCTCTCTCTCTCTCTCTCTCTCTCTCTCTCTATGTATCCAATTATCTGTCTGTCTCGGTCCTCTTTCTCCCTGCCATTTTCCATTTTTGTCCAAGTGAAACCCGTCGGCCAGTTATCAATACCGGCGTTGCGTTGTTGAGCATACCTTGATGCACAACTCAAGGCCGTCTGCGCGCTGCAAGTTTTCGCGATGCACAAAATCCCTTGCAACACGGCTCCTGAAGCCCCCCTGAAGGATGAGCCAACCTCAGGCCGTTTTGGTATTAGGTCAGGATTGTTGAAGCCAATGATCAGCTGACCTTATCGGTGACTGGAGCGAAAAATGCTGAGGAGTGGTTCGGGTCGGGTTAATGTCTTCTGGTCACTTTTTCGTCCGTGTTATTCTTCCTGTTTCTCATTCTCTCTTTCTCCTCTTTGTATATATGTATGTCTCTATCTCTCTGTCTGTTTCTGTCTGCCTGTCTCTTTGTCTGTTTATCTCTCTCTCATTCTCTCTTTCTGTCTCTGTCTCTCTCTCTCTCTCTCTCTCTTTCTCTCTTTCTCTCTCTCTTTCTCTCTCTCTCTCTCTCTCTCTCTCTCTTGTTCACAAACACAAATGCACACATCAGTACAAGCACCATGCTAAACAAAGCAATAACTGATGTAGTTGAAGTGGTAACTTTAGCAATGAATCATATCGTCTAACACTTAGATTTTGATTGTGTAATTCCGGTGTACTCTTACGTCTCATGCAATGAAAATCTTTTGTTGAGGAAATATATATATTTAAGGCTAAGATGTTTTAAAGTTTTATATATATGTATAATTTCACTTGAATGTCAAAACACCGTGATGCTAAACTGTCAGAAAAAATATATACTTTATACAATATTGTTTTGTGTGTGGTGTCTTTTTCCATTATTGAAAGGATTAAAACTGTAATTCTTGAAAGTCTGTTACGTAACATGATATACATAAGTTTGCACTTTCTTATACTCCAGAACTGAATTCGGTATTCGACCACGAGCGCTGGATAGCGAGAAGTGCTACAATTTAGCGGTCCTTACGCCGTCGAGCTAAATGTAGAGCGCTATTGCTGTTTTTGACTCGGCGATTGCTAATGTGGTTTCCTCAACTGGCGTAATAATGATTTCCGTTTAAATAGCCATGTGCACAACACCTTAGTATTGAACATCACATGGACAAAACATTTACTTTCGATATCGATGTCAGAAAAATAAAAGATAAAAAATGCTTAACATTACGCAATTGGGAGACAGTTATCAAAGCGAGAACACCCGTTAGGTTTCCTCCAGTCTCCCACCCGGCCAAAAAACAATGACAAAACATCTAAATGTAGGTCTTATGCGATATATTACATGTATTTTATTTGACATTCTCATTCTATATCCTTGTGTTTGTTTTATTATATCTTGTATCCTCTTACTATATATGTCTGTTATAGATCATGTAATTTCGTTTGAAAATGTTTTTTTTTTCTTTATTTTTGAAAAGTTATAAGGGGCAAAGCAATCATCCAATTATCATCTCATTTCCTTCTTTTCTCATCATCATTATTGTTGCTAATACTACATATAACATGTATCCATCACGACACCAGACAAGTGTTATGGACACTAAATTCCGTGTTTCTCTTCTCTACCACCAAATATGTTGTTATTACCTCGTTTTCCATTTACATATCCCCCCCACACCCACCCAACCACCTCTACCCCACCCCCTCATATACATGCAACTCGTTAATTTAGTTTCGAGTTTGATAAACACCCGAAAATGATCATAAAAAAAACCTGAATGGATTGCATAAGTTTGACGGTGACGTGTCCAGTGATTGAAGCAATACCATGACAATTCGCAGTCCAGTTCACAGGTCTGTTAGTGCCTACGTCTCTCTCTCTCTCTCTCTCTCTCTCTCTCTCTCTCTCTCTCTCTCTCTCTCTCTCTCTCCCTCTCTCTCTCTCTCTCTCTCTCTCTATTGCTTTTGTTTTTTAGTGTATTGTGTGTGTGTG
>BOPN01006101.1:52500-55000 GCA_017312705.2 Penaeus japonicus
ATAAGGAAGAGTTGATACATGTTGTTGCCTCACGCCGTTTGTATATATCAAAAGGGATTAACGTTTGTGATTTTAAAGATCATCCACTTTTCTCTCCGTACGGCAGCTGCCCATGGCTCGAGCCTCGCTTTCTCCCGTGGAAGAGTGTGGGAGGGAAAAGGAGCAATACATCTTAATGTCGCTTCCTTGGTATATTCTCCTCTTTATTTTCATGCAATTATATGTTGCCTTTGCGGTTCTGGGATCTTTTTGAAGGCACGAGAAAGAAAGGGAAATTGCGGGTGGATATGTTAGGCAGTGTCAAATGCATTATTCATTCGGGTTTCATTGTATAAACGTATAATTTTAGGAATTATCTAATTTTCCTGCGTGTCTGAGGAGCTTTGTTGGTGTATTTTACGATGTACGGAAATTGAGAACGAAGTAAAAATGCTCTGACATGTTTCCTTCGAATATTTTGAAATCAACTTTTGGTTAATAAAGCAATTAACATACAGAAATTTGAAGTCTCTCTCTCGAAAAAAAAGTAAGAAAATTATATAATTGATATGTAAGTGAAATTCCTGAATCCCTAACATATTCCAACTTAGTAATAATTAACCCAATAACTTTATCAGTCGAGAAGACGATAGCTTTACCATACTAACGGCAAATATACTGATCTTCAACACTACCTGAATAACTCTTTGCATTAAGATGTATATCGAGAACCAGAATTATTATGCTAATCAATACGTGTTCAAGATAACCTTCAGCTTTGACTTTTCCCTTTCCTTCCCTATTGACAGGATGCTTATTAAGATATATAAATACTATGATTATTGCTATTACTATGATTATGATATTTTTTTAAAATTTCTATTATCATTACTGCTATTATCATTAGTGTTACTATTATGATCATCATTGTTATCATCATCATTTTTATATTGTTTTATCGATCTATCTATCATTATCATTATTAATTTCATTATCAGTGTTATCTATTATCATTATCAACATTGTTATTGATAGCCTTATTATCATTCTTATCATAAATATCGTCATTATCATCTTCTCCCTACCTCAGTATTTTTTTTTTTTTTTTTTTTTTTTTTTTGCAAAAGTCAGAACATTGTGATGAGAATATATGATAATTAAAAAAGAAATACATATATATATATTTTTTTTACTTTTAAGATGAAAATGCTGTCAGTGATATATACATTAATTATTTTTTCTTAGAAAAATAATTACTGAATAAGATTAGGAAAAATTGTGAAAAAGAATATACTTGAAAGAAAAAACACTATAAAATTGACATCAAATATGAAACTTTATTTGATAATGATATAATTAATATAATTAATGTAGTTTAGTACAATACTGCTAATTCCTAAGAAATAATTAAAAAGTACAACACAGATGTAATTCCCAAATAACATTGACACTATAACATTACTGAATAACTAACGTCATTTATAGTGTCGATATTGGCTTTTTGTAGACCTATTTTTTTTTTCTTTTATAAATTATTCCATTGTTTACTGTTTATCGTAATGTTTGAGTATAATGACAATGTTGAAGACCGTTACTGATGACTTAGCCATATTTTTTATAATTTTCTAATAAAAATAAATACACGTGGTTGGTATCAGATAGAACATATTGAGATAATCACACTTAGATTTAAAAAAATAATGATAATAAAATATATATATATATATATTGCATCTAGAAAAAGGATGAAAAATATAAGAATCTTTCAATCAAACCTCGATTTCTTGGGAATTCGAAACTGTCATAAATCCTGCAACATATATAGACAACATAGAAAATAAACAGTTATATCACCAGACAGGATCTTGAAGCAGAAGTACAACAACATCGCATCCCTCCCCCCCACCCCCCCCAAAAAAAAAAAAAAAAAAAAAAAAAAAAAAAAAAAAAAAAACTCAGACTTCAAAAATTCTCACAATCTTTCATCTCAAGCAAGTACCCCTCCCCTCCCCCCCACCCCCCAAAAAAAAAAAGAAAGAAAAAAAAAGAAAAGATGCAACTAATCTCATTAAAGCGAGGCAATGAAGTAGTTTATCTTGCCAATGGAAGGCCATCCAGAGGAACCTTCCAGAAATCTCGTCTTTCTAGAAGACAATCGAAGGCGAGGATTTGGCGCGACATTCTATGCTACTCTGTAAGGCATTGTGGAATGGCGCTGATGTTTCTTTATGAGTGTCATCACGTCTAATTAGAAGGCCTTTTTTCTTATTTTCCCTTTTTCTTTTCCTTTCTGTCTCTTTTTCCTTTTATTTCATTTTCCTTTGTCTCTTTTTCCTTTGATTATTTTTCTTTCTGTCTCTTTTTCCTCTTTTTTTGTTTTCCTTTCAGTCTTTTTTTCCTTTTTTTCTTGTTCTTTTTTTTCTCCTGATATATTTTTATATTTATATTTTTTCTTTTTTCTCTTCTCTTTTTTCCATCTCATCTTATATGTCTATCCTCTAGATTTCTTTTTATTCCATAT
>BOPN01006101.1:80000-83064 GCA_017312705.2 Penaeus japonicus
AGTAAGTGAGAAAGAGAGAGAGAGAGAGAGAGAGAGAGAGAGAGAGAGAGAGAGAGAGAGAGAGAAAGAAAGAGAATGTATATGAGAACGGCAGACACACATACCAGAGCATATGAGAGAGAGACAGATGGGGAGACATAGAGAAAAGAGAGAGAGAGAGATAAAAAAAGAGAGAGATAAAGATATACACACAAATAGATAAGTAGATAAATAAGAAGATAGATGGAGAGATAGATAAATATACCGAAAGACAGACAGATAAACACTTAAGCAGAGTATAAAAAAAAGATAAGAACGGACCCAACCCCCATATAAAAAATACAACCAATGCAGTTAATTGAAAAAAACACAATAAAAAGACAAAGAACACAAACACACACACAAAACAGAAAAAAGAGAAAGAAGAAAAGAAAAGGAAAGAAAAAAAAACTCAGAAAAACAGATTGAGGAAAAAGAGTAGAGTAAAAAAAAAGGAAAGGAGAGTAAGAACAGTAAAAAAAAGGAAGAATTAGAAATAAAAGGGAAAATACACAGAAGAACAGAAGTGAGAAGAGATGAAAAAAAACTAAGATAGTTGATACTTACGGGCAACTGCCGGACACACCCGCTCGAACCGAAAACGAAAGTTGTTTGGTAAGACTCGCAAATGTCGGGCAGACGGTAAGCAGGAGCGGGGGGAGGAGGGGAGGGGAGGAGGGGAGGGGAGCGAGGGGGTAGGGGGAGGGAGGGCGAGGAGGAAGGAGGAGGGAGAGCGATGTAGAGAGGAGGGGGAGGGCAGGGGGAGAGGAGGGGTAGGGTGATGGAAGGAAGGGAAGAGGGGAGGGTAATGGGAGGGGAGGAGGAGGAATGGGTAGAGGAGGGATAGGAGAGGGAAGGGCGATGGGAGGAGGGGAGGGGAGGGGAGAGTGAGGGGAAAAGGGAGGGAAGAGGGAGAGAGACAAAAAAAATCAAAAATCGAAAAAGACAATGCAAAGGAACAAAGTGTAAAGAAAGGGAGGGAGGAAAGTGTGTGAGAGAGGGTTGAAGGTGGAGGGGGGGGGAGGAATGGAAGTGAGGGTGGGGATGAGGACGGGGGAGTGGGAAGGGGGAAGCGAGCGGTCTGCCCTAACTCTTTTTACGACTTCGGCATTATAGCACGACGTCCATGCAATGCTGTGGACTTACTCGCCCATACTTGGGTGGACGCGGCGGCTGCTGTCTCTTCGGTTTGGAGATTTTCATTGACTTTACCGGAACGTGATTTGGGGGGGCAGGGAGGGGGGGGGGGGAGAGGAGGAGGAGGAGGGGTCATTTGCATATTCTGGTCAAGTAAGGAGGAAGTGAAATAAAATGGATGAAAAAAAATTCTCCCCTTCTTCTCTGTGTCTGTCTGTTTCTCTTTGTTTGTTTATCATTATGTCTCTCTCTCTCTTTTTCCCTCTCGCCCTTTCTTCCTCCCTCCCTCTCTTCTCTCTCTCTCTCTCTCTTTCTCTCTCTCTCTATCTATCTATCTCTCTTCATCCTTTCTTTACCCCCTCTCTCTCACCATCTTTCTCGTTCTCATTTCTGGTAGAAAAATTCAGTTTCGGGTCACATATTCCAACGCAGAATATTGATCTCCTTTCTTTCGTTGTTTCTTCTGCTCTTTACCGGTATATCCTGTTTTGTTTCGTTCTTTCACCTTCTCCTTTTTATCAGTTCATTTCGCTTATCATCACGCCAAAAGTGGCAAGGATTTCGCTTGGGTTGACATAACTTGCAATCTATAATTCTATAAGTCCGTTCATTCATATACAAAAAGTAGGGGGTATTATTTTTCCCAATTACTCCTGAGTGTCAGAAGTCTATGATGATAACTATGATTAGTCATCTTGATACTGTGCAAAATTATCTTGCATCTTTTAATATATATTTAATTTTAGGTGGTACTTATTTCTCGTTTTCTCTCTTTCATTTTTCCACTCCCTCCCCACACTAATATATATGTGTGTGTGTGTGTGTGAGAGAGAGAGAGAGAGAGAGAGAGAGAGAGAGAGAGAGAGAGAGAGAGAATGAATAAATTGATAGAAACATAAGAATAAACGAACCAAATAATAATATATTCCGCACTCTAACCCCCATATCAGAATTGTTATTAATCTCCTCAAGGTTCGCTTCCCTCACTTGCGTACGCAACGAACGAATCCGAATCCGAATGAATCCGAATGAATCCGAACACTGCAACTCAGCGGTTGGATTCATTCACCGCCGTTCGCATAACCCGCATACTGGATCGCTGTCCGGCCGATCAGCCTGAATACTGCACTTGATGAGCTACAGAGCTTTTATCTTTGCGGTTATCGTTCTTTTTTTTTTTTTTTTTTTTTTTTTTTTTGAGATGTGATAAACTCAGATGGTAGAGCGAATAAGACAGGATTTTAGAAGAATAAAAGATAAATGTTTTTATGTTCAAGATAAAATATGATTTTTGCTGGGAAATTCTTAAAAAAAGTTGAATGTTGGTGCAAGCGATACAAGAATCTTAATTAGAAATGTTATATCTATACTGAAAATGAATATTCCGACAATAATAATCTTATGAGAAATATGATTCTAGAAATCCTAATAGCATTGCAATGCCTCTATAATTTATCCAGCAACCTGATCACATTTCTTTCTTTAACATAATTCATATTCTCAGAAAAATTCTTTCTTTCTTTAACATAATTCATATTCTCAGAAAAATTCTTTCTTTCTTTAACATAATTCATATTCTCAGAAAAATGGATTTCAATAATTGCAATGATTTAAACCAGTTAGTCCTATGATTGATTTGACAGTCTATGAAATCCAATATTTCCATTCCTCTCTCTATCTCTCTCTCTCTCTCTGCCTTCTTTCCTTTCCGTTTCGTTGACATTTGAATATGATTTGGCGTTTCCATTAGCTTGTCTTTTCAAGGGCTGCTGGGCAAAGGTGTCACGTCTCAGCGAGTCTCAAGATGAAACAAACGTTTGGGGGATTGCGTCATTTTTACGAAGATTTGATATATGTGTGTATATGTACGTGTGTGTATATGTATAAATATATATATATATATATATAT
>BOPN01006102.1:7500-10000 GCA_017312705.2 Penaeus japonicus
ATCCTGGCTTCGACTGCACGATCTTAACTGTTGCTACAATCATTAATGAACAGAGTCCATTGGCATAAAGTTCGATTGAATAACTTCTGTGAAAAGATCTTTTCTTCTATTAAATTTGATTTTTGGTTTGTATTTACGTGTTTTTCTCCCTCGCTCTTTCCCCAAGTGTTCTCCTTCTCTCTCTTTCTTCCTTTCTTTCTCTCTCTTTTTCCCTCTCCCTCTCTTTTTTATCTCTCACTTTCCCTCTCCCTCTCTTTTTCCTCTCTCTCTTTCCCTCTCCCTCTCTTTTTTGTCTCTCTCTTTCCCTCTCCCTCTCTTTTCTGTCTCTCTCTTTCCCTCCCCCTCCCACGGTAGAACCCCCCCCTCCCCCCCGGCGACAGCCCAGCACTCTCTTGACCCAAGCTGATCCTGGCTTCGACTGCGCGGTCTTAACTGTTGCTACAATTTCTACAATCATTAATGAAGAGAGAAAACGTGGCGTGTTGCTTGTGCCGAGTCCATTGGCATAAAGTTCGATTGAATAACTTCTGTGAAAAGATCTTTTCTTCTATTAAATTTGATTTTGGTTTGTGTTTACGTGTGTTTCTCCCTCGCTCTTTTCCCAAGTGTTCTTCTCCTTCTCTCTCTTTCTTCCTTTCTTTCTCTGTCTTTTTCCCTCTCCCTCTCTTTCGTATCTCTCACTTTCCTTCTCCCTCTCTTTTTCCTCTCTCTCTTTCCCTCTCCCTCTCTTTTTCCTCCCTCTCTTTCCCTCTCCCTCTCTTTTTCCTCTCTCACTTTCCCTCTCCCTCTCTTTTTTATCTCTCACTTTCCCTCTCCCTCTCTTTTTCCTCTCTCTCTTTCCCTCTCCCTCTCTTTTTCCTCTCTCTCTTTCCCTCTCCCTCTCTTTTTCCTCTCTCTCTTTCCCTCTCCCTCTCTTTTTCCTCTCTCTCTTTCCCTCTCCCTCTCTTTTTTATCTCTCACTTTCCCTCTCCCTCTCTTTTTCCTCTCTCTCTTTCCCTCTCCCTCTCTTTTTCCTCTCTCACTTTCCTCTCCCTTTTTCCTCTCTCTTCTTTCTCTCTCCCTCTCTTTTTCCTCTCACTTTCCCCTCTCCCTCTTTTTATCTCTCACTTTCCCTCTCCTCTCTTTTTCCTCTCTATCTTTCACTGTCCCTCTCTTTTTCCTCTCTCTCTTTCCCCCTCTCCCTCTCTTTTTCCTCTCTCTCTTTCCCTCTTCCTCTCTTTTTCCTCTCTCTCTTTTTCCCTCTTTCTCTCTTTTTCCTCTCTCACTTTCCCTCTCCCTCTCTTTTTATCTCTCTTCTCCCTCCCCTTTTTCCTCTCTCTTCTCTCTCCCTCTCTTTCCCCTCTCCCTCTCTCTTTTCCTCTCTCTCTTTCCTCTCCCTTTTTTCCCTCTCCTCTCTCTCTTTCCCTCTTCCTTTTTCCTCTCTCTCTTTTTCCCTCTTTCTCTCTTTTTCCTCTCTCACTTTCCTCCCTCTCTTTTTATCTCTCTCTTTCCCTCTCCCCTTTTCTCCTCTCTCTTCCCTCTCCCTCTCTTTTTCCTCTCTCTTTCTCTCCCTCTCTTTCCCTCTCCCTCTCCCTCTCTCTTCCTCTCCCTCTCTTTCTCTCTCTTTCTCTCTCTCTTTTTCCTTCTCTCTCTCTCTCTCCTCTCTCTCTCTCTCTTTTTCTCTCTCTCTTTCTCTCTCTCTCTTTCTCTTCCTCTCTTTCCCTCTCCTTTCCTTCTCTCCCTCTTTTTTCCTCTCTCTCTTTCCCTCTCCCTCTCTTTTTTATCTCTCACTTTCCCTCTCCCTCTCTCCTCTTTTTCCTCTTTCTCTCTCCCTCTTTTTCCTCTCTCACTTTCCCTCTCCTCTCTTTTTTATCTCTCACTCTTCCCCTCTCCCTCTCTTTTTCCTCTCTTTCTCTCTCCCTCTCTTTTTCCTCTCTCTCTTTCCCTCTCCCTCTCTTTTTCCTCTCTCTCTTTCCCTCTCCCTCTCTTTTTCCTCTCTCTCTTTCCCTCTCCCTCTCTTTTTCCTCTCTCTCTTTCCCTCTCCCTCTCTTTTTCCTCTCTCTCTTTCCCTCTCCCTCTCTTTTTCCTCTCTCTCTTTCCCTCTCCCTCTCTTTTTCCTCTCTCACTTTCCCTCTCCCTCTCTTTTTTATCTCTCACTTTCCCTCTCCCTCTCTTTTTCCTCTCTATCTTTCCCTCTCCCTCTCTTTTTCCTCTCTCTCTCTCTCTCTCTTTCTCTCTCTCTCTCTTCCCTCTCTCCCTTTCCCTCTCCCTTTTTCCTCTCTCTTCCTCTCCTCTCTTTTTCCTCTCTCACTTTCCTCCTTTTTTTTTATCTCTCACTTTCCCCTCTCCCTCTCTTTTTTCCTCTCTATCTTTCCCTCTCTTTTTCCTCTCTCTCTCTTTCTCTCTCCCTCTCTCTCTTCCCTCTCCCTCTCTCTCTCTTCCCTCCCTTTTCCTCTCTTCCCTCTCCCTCTCTTTTCCTCTCTATCTTTCCCTCTCCTTTTTCCTCTCTCTTCTCTCTCCT
>BOPN01006103.1:5000-30000 GCA_017312705.2 Penaeus japonicus
GCCCTCCTAGCACACAAGGCAAGCATCCCCATTGGTATGTTCTCCAAAAGACACATAAGGCTTTAGAAGAAGATACAGGGACATGGCCAGGGAGACCGGTCTTAAGTGGGTGTAGTGCACCAACCAGGCCAGTAGATAGACTGTTGACCACTTTTCTGACCCCCCTTCTAGACATTCTTCATGAAAGGTTACAAGATACCTCAGATTTTCTAAGGAAAATGCAGGATGCACAATGTTTCTCATTGACATTATGTCATTATACCCATCAATCCCCCAAGAAGAAGCTGCTTGGGTGGTTGGAAATTACTATGAGAAAAACTATGGGTATGTCCAGGGCCGCCTAGCAGCTGATTTCAACATAACCCCCCCCCCCACCACCATCACCACTACCTTATCTCATCAAGGAAGGGATTGATCATGTTTTAGGGGGGGGGGGGCACTACTAAGGTTCAATAACAGATACTATAAACAATGTAAAGGTACTGCTATTGGAGCCTCTGTGTTAGTTGCCATAGCCGAGATATTCGTCCATGCAAGCATTAAGAAGAAAAGGAAAAGGCTATAAAATCAACCAAAGATGTTCTTTAGATACATAGACGATATTTTCGGGATCTAAACACGGTCCAGCCAGACTTGAAATTTACTCTAGAATGGAGCAAAGAAAAGCTTCCTTTCCTAGACACCTTAGTGTATTGGAACAGTGAAATGTGCCCATAAACAACCACATTCTACAAACCTTCCAATACACATCAGTACTTGCATTTTGAGTCAAGCCATCATCCGAGCCTGAAGGGATCCTTACCTTTCTGCCAAGGTATTAGAATAAAAAGAATAATAAGTGAAGATGAGAACCTAGAGAGAGCATTAGAAGAAATGGTAGGGTTCTTCAGAAAAAGAGAGTATGCCAAACAAATACTAAAGTCGGCCTTGGAACGAGTGAAATCCTAAACACAAGGTCAGAAAACGTAATTCCAACACCAGGTAATGAAAACACAATAACAAGGGCCAGACAGGAGATTACAACTGTTGAGACCCCTATAGAACAATGTCACATGGAAGAATCAACAGACACAGAGGAGAATCGAACTCAAGAGAGAAGAGTCTTGACCCCCCCCTCCCCCTAGACGAGTCATCAAACACCCTAGAAGAAGAGAGAGGTGTGATGTCTACAACACAAGACGATCCCCCAGTTCTCTCTGAAGGAATGAATACTCCTCAGGTAGCCTCTTCTCAAGGACAACAAAGTGCACAAGAGAGGACCGTCACCCCCCCTGGAGGACTACAAGACGATATCCCTCCCTTTCCCCCTCCCCCTCCTCCCGAGCCATCTAAAGTGTACCCCTCCCCCTTAGTGAAGCTAAATGAATGCAATGAATTGCTAGTGAAAGTAGTACAGTCCTTGGAAAGGTTGGAGAGGACATTTAGGGAAGTAAATGGCATAGATAAAAATCCCCCCTCCCCCAACCCTGCCCCCCAGTCAAACAAAGACCTCAAAAAGTAGTACAATCCTTGGGGAACAAGGAGGAATAAGGAGTCCCCAGCCAAACACCTGGCAAGGCTTACAGGCTAAATCTTGTTGAAAATGAAATAGACTTACTGATCGGAATGTTCTTCGAACAACAATCTGCATTGAGCAGTGTGATTAAGCAAGGTGTGCTTCCCCAGACGCAGGAATGAGGAAAAGAAGCATCCGACACAATAACCTCAACCCCTTCCCATCACTCAACATCCGATCTCCCAACCCCCACCTATGACCAGTCTACATTCGAACCTTTCCCCTTTACATCCTCTCCCCCTACCAGAATGTCTTCTACCTCCACACCACAAAATAAACACATACAAAATCACTCCTCCCCTCTACCTTCTAATTCAGTATCCATAACTAATGCATCTCCTAGTTCTCTCTCAACACCACCACCCTCTCCTGACACTCCGCCCCCTCCTCCCCCACCTTCCATGGCAGTATCCACGACCAATGCCTTTATAAGCTCTCCCCCACCACTTCCACCCTCCCCTGACACTTCGTCCCCTCCATTCGTACCCACACCAAGCAAGCAGACTCGCGACTTTGCTGACACGCCAGCCGCCCCCCACCCGATGCCACGCAAGCGTTTGCCCAGGAACAACGCCGAGACATCAACAACTAGTATGAGGAACGAAGCCTCTACACAAGTAACACCAAGAAGAAGCTACATTAAAAATAGTGAAAGGAAGAATAAACAAAAACCTCTTCCACCCAACCGCAACTGGGAAGTTGCAACACATCACCACGTGCCTGGAGTTCCTGCCCCTTCTACCACCCCTCCTACTACACCAGCACCACCGCTCGTCATCAACAACTATGTAGAACGAGCGGAAAGACATCAATCCCATCAACAAGACGAGGAAGGTTTCGTCACTGTTACCTCGAGAAAACAAAAAAGAAAAACAAAGGAGGAGCGCAATACACCAAAGCCCCTACAAGGTGCCGACCGTCCCAAGGTAGTGTACTTATATATTACTAGCTGTCATCCAGATACAAACGAAGAAGATATTGAAGACTTTCTCGTTAGTAATTTTGACAATATATCAAATGTTAAAACCTTCAAAACTAAGATGACACATGAATATTATTCAAGCTTCACTGTTACTATAAGAGGCTAAGATATCAATTCAGAACTGTTGATAGAATCCGATGTGTTCCCTGATAACGTAAAGGTTTTCTTAAACAGAAACAAGTACAAAACCGAACAGAATGTTTGACGCCGCAAATGGGTCAACAGATCCGGCGGTCACACACACTTAAAGTAGAACATGTTAATGTTGTCTCTCTAGGGTCACTTAGATGAAATCGAAATGATAATTAAGGAGAGGGATATTGATATTCTTTGTATAAGTGAAACCTAGCTTCACCAAGATATACCAAAGAAATTCAACAACGAAAAAAGCATGGGCACGGATGGTCCTGTGTGATCAGATTAGGAAGTTATACAGCCCTGATGAGATCGACAACGCCCACAGTATTGTTTTAGATATATCAGACTCTAGAAAAACGAGAAACACAACTAGAGACATTAAAAGGATGACAAATTTCATAGTGCACACCATGATCGACCAGTGTTTGAATAACAACAATATAGCGTTTGTTGCAACAACGACAGACACTCCCGTCACTGATTGGTCCCCACCAAAGAAAACAGGTATTTCTACGCTATTTGTGAAACTATTCCTTAATAAGAAATACCAAGATACACAAACCCAGCCTGAATATAGAAAAGAAAAGAAGTGCAAACAGGAACAGTCACTACAGAAAGACCAAATAGGATAAGAAACAAGACAAGGAAACAGAGAACAAACACTCTCCCATCCCAGGAGCAGGATTTTCAGAGACTTAACCCCTAGGGAAAACGAGCCCCAAGGTGTTCAGAACATCCCCCCACCCCTCAGACCTCAAAGAAACAGAGCAAGACAAAGAGTCAGACCCCAAGGAGCCATTTGACAAAAGGAACAGCCCCAGATTGTGGCAGGACCCCCTGGAACAGAGATCACCATCCCCCAGACAGACCTACAGGAATACCTCCACAACACGAGATTCTCCTGGGGACATACCCCCCTCAGAGGGACCAAAACGATGTAGCAACCCAGGAGAACACAGTGGAATTGGCAGCCAAGGAAACAAGAGTGGAACTGGCACCCCAGGAGCCCCCAGAGGACTTGGTGCCCCAGGAACACACAGAATACTTGGTAACCAAGGAGGACATTCAGGAATTTCCAAAGAGCAGGACATGCTCCAGGATAAGAAAACACCCCATGGGTTCAAGGAACAGCAGAGGGAAGGGAGTGGCAAGAAGCCAGAGGGAGTTGGGGATGGAACTAATAGTAACAGAGGTAGAACTAGAGAAGGAGCAACTCTCAATCCTGCATAAAGGTAGATCTTTTGTCCCAGGCCCACCCAAAAAGAAAATACAAATAGAAGCACTGACCTCCTCCTTTGAACAACTTGAAGAAGAAGCAAACTGGAGGTGGGCCTTACACAAAGGAAGAGGAAGAATTTACCCTTACAACTACCTATGGCAAAGAAGACTCCCAGGGTTGAATGAGAGAATCGAAGAACATCTAGTGGAATTGAAAAGAACAGCAGACAGATGAAGAAGACCTAACATGACAAATAACGAGAAAGCAGCCCAATAGAAACCTAAGAGAGATGCAAACGTGGTTATGAAAAAAGCTGACAAAGATGTGGCCTTGGTAGTTCTGAAATCAGAAAATTACATCAAGATGGGGAACAAGCACCTTGATGACACTGAGACTTACAAAGAGCTAGAACATCTAGAGGAAGCCTTGCAAAGAGTGATAAGAGAAAGTAAACTTCTGATAAACAGGTTCCACACCTTGGATGACCCAGGAATAAAAACCAGAAGTTTCTCAGCAAGCCAGAATGATGCCCTCCTAGCACACAAGGCAAGCATCCCCCATTGGTATGTTCTCCCAAACACACATAAGGCTTTAGAAGAAGATACAAGGACATGGCCAGGGAGACCGGTCTTAAGTGGGTGTAGTGCACCAACCAGGCCAGTAGATAGACTGTTGACCACTTTTCTGACCCCCCCCCCCCCCCTTCTAGACATTCTACCTGAAAGGTTACAAGATACCTCAGATTTTCTAAGGAAAATGGAGGATTCCCCATGTTTCTCAAAAGGCTCGATTTTGTTTTCATTTGATATTGTGTCATTATACCCATCAATCCCCCAAAAAGAAGCTGCTTGGGTGGTTGCAAATTACTATGAGAAAAACTATGGGTATGTCCAGGGCCGCCTAACAGCTGATTTCAACATCAACCCCCCCCCCCCCACCTTATCTCATTAAGGAGGGGATTGATCATCTTTTAGGGGGACACTGCTAAGGTTCAATAACAGCTACTATAACCAATGTAAAGGTACTGCTATTGGAGATTCAGTGTCAGTTGCCATAGCCTAGATATTCGTCCATGCAAGCATTGAGAAGAAAAAGGAAAAGGCTACAAACTCAACAAAAGATGTTCTTTAGATACATAGACGAAAGAAGAAGAATTAATGAAATATCATGAGGACCTAAAAACGTTCCACCCAGACATAAAATTTACTCTAGAATGGAGCAAAGAAAAACTTCCTTTCCTAGACACAATAGTGTATTGGAATAAGTGAAATGTGCCCACAAACAACTACATTCTACAGTACAAGCCTTCCAATACACATCAATACTTGCATTTTGAGTCAAGCCATCATCCGAGCCTGAAAGATCCTTACCTTTCTCTCAAGGTATTAGAATAAAGAGAATAATAAGTGAAGATGACAACCTAGATGGAGCATTAGAAAATATGATAGGGTTCTTCAGAAAAAGAGGGTATGGAAAACAAATAGTAAAGTCGGCCTTGGAACGAGTGAAAGAAATCCTAAACACAAGGTCAGAAAACGTAATTCCAACACCAGGTAATGAAAACACAATACCAAGGGCTGGACAGGATGTTACAACTGTTGAGACCCCTATGGAACAACTTCACATGGAAGAATCAACAGACAGAGGATAATCGATCTCAAGAGAGAAGAGTTTTGCCCCACTCCCCCCTCTAAACGAGTCATTAAACACCCTAGAAGAAGAGAGGTGTGATGTCTACAACACAAGACGATCCCCAGTTCTATCTGAAGGAATGAATACTCCTCAGGTGGCCTCTTCTCAAGAAGGATAATAAAGTACAGAAAAGAGGACCGTCATCCCCCCCTGGAGGATTACAAGACGATATCCCTCCCTTTCCCCCACCCCCTCCTCCCGAGCCATCTAGAGTGTACCCCTCCCCCTTAGTGAAGCTAAATGAATGGAATGATATACTAGTGAAAGTAGTACAATCCTTGGATAGGTTGGAGAGGGCATTTAGGGAAGTAAATGGCATAGATAAAAATCCCCCCTCCCCCAACCCTGCCCCCCAGTCAAACAAAGACCTCAAAAAGTAGTACAATCCCTGGGGAACAAGGAGGAATAAGGAGTCCCCAGCCAAACACCTGGCAAGGCTTACAGGCTAAATCTTGTTGAAAATGAAATAGACTTACTGATCGGAATGTTCTTCGAACAACAATCTGCATTGAGCAGTGTGATTAAGCAAGGTGTGCTTCCCCAGACGCAGGAATGGGGAAAGGAGGCATCCGACACAACAACCTCAACCCCCTCCCATCACTCGACATCCGATCTCCCAACCCCCACCAATAACCAATTTACGTACGAACCTTTCCCCTTTACGTCCTCTCCCCCTACCAGAATGTCCTCTACCTCCACACCACAAAATAAACACATACAAAACCATTCCTCCCCTATACCTTCCAATGCAGTATCCGTAACCAATGCATCTCTTAGTTCTCCCTCACCACCACCACCCTCTCCTGACACTCCGCCCCCTCCTTCCCCTCCTTCCATGGCAGTATCCACGACCAATGCCTTTCCTAGCTCTCCCCCACCACCTCCACCCTCCCCTGACACTTCGTCCTCTCCATTCGTACCCACACTGAGCAAGCTGACTCGCGACCTTGCTGACACGCCAGCCACCCCCCGCCCGATGCCACGCAAGCGTTTGCCCAGGAACAACGCCGAGACATCAACAACTAGTATGAGGAACGAAGCCTCTACACAAGTAACACCAAGAAGAAGTTACATTAGAAATAGTAAAAGGAAGAATAAACAAAAACCTCTTCCACCCAACCGCAACTGGGAAGTTGCAACACATCACCACGTGCCTGGAGTTCCTGCCCCTTCTACCACCCCTCCTACTACACCAGCACCACCGCTCGTCATCAACAACTATGTAGAACGAGCGGAAAGACATCAATCCCATCAACAAGACGAGGAAGGTTTCGTCACTGTTACCTCGAGAAAACAAAAAAGAAAAACAAAGGAGGAGCGCAATACACCAAAGCCCCTACAAGGTGCCGACCGTCCCAAGGTAGTGTACTTATATATTACTAGCTGTCATCCAGATACAAACGAAGAAGATATTGAAGACTTTCTCGTTAGTAATTTTGACAATATATCAAATGTTAAAACCTTCAAAACTAAGATGACACATGAATATTATTCAAGCTTCACTGTTACTATAAGAGGCAAAGATATCAATTCAGAACTGTTGATAGAATCCGATGTGTTCCCTGATAACATAAAGGTTTTCTTAAACAGAAACAAGTACAAAACCGAACAGAATGTTTGACGCCGCAAATGGGTCAACAGATCCGGCGGTCACACACACTTAAAGTAGAACATGTTAATGTTGTCTCTCTAGGGTCACTTAGATGAAATCGAAATGATAATTAAGGAGAGGGATATTGATATTCTTTGTATAAGTGAAACCTAGCTTCACCAAGATATACCAAAGAAATTCAACAACGAAAAAAGCATGGGCACGGATGGTCCTGTGTGATTAGATTAGGAAGTTATACAGCACTGATGAGATCGACAACGCCCACAGTATTGTTTTAGATATATCAGACTCTAGAAAAACGAGAAACACAACTAGAGACATTAAAGGATGAGCAAATTTCATAGTGCACACCATGATCGACCAGTGTTTGAATAACAACAATATAGCGTTTGTTGCAACAACGACGAACACTTCCGTCACTGATTGGTCCCACCAAAGAAACAGGTATTTCTACGCTATTTGTGAAACTATTCCTTAATAAGAAATACCAAGATACACAAACCCAGCCTGAATATAGAAAAGAAAAGAAGTGCAAACAGGAACAGTCACTACAGAAAGACCAAATAGGATAAGAAACAAGACAAGGAAACAGAGAACAAACACTCTCCCATCCCAGGAGCAGGATTTTCAGAGACTTAACCCTAGGGAGAAACGAGCCCCAAGGTGTTCAAGAACATCCCCGCCCCTCAGACCTCAAGAAACAGAGCAAAGACAAAGTCAGACCCCAAGGCCATTTGACAAAAGGAACAGCCCCAGATTGTGGCAGGACCCCCTGGAACAGAGATCACCATCCCCCAGACAGACCTACAGGAATACCTCCACAACACGAGATTCTCCTGGGGACATACCCCCCTCAGACGGACCAAAACGATGTAGCAACCCAGGAGAACACAGTGGAATTGGCAGCCAAGGAGACAAGAGTGGAACTGGCACCCCAGGAGCCCCCAGAGGACTTGGTGCCCCAGGAACACTGGGAATACTTGGTAGCAAGGAGGACATTCAGGAATTTCCAAAGAGCAGGACATGCTCCAGGATAAGAAAAAAAAAACAGGGGTTCAAGGAACAGCAGAGGAAGGAGTGGCAAGAAGCCAGAGGGAGTTGGGGATGGAACTAATAGTAACAGAGGTAGAACTAGAGAAGGAGCAACTCTCAATCCTGCATAAAGGTAGATCTTTTGTCCCAGGCCCACAAAAAAGAAAATACAAATGAAGCACTGACCTCCTCCTTTGAACAACTTGAAGAAGAAGCAAACTGGAGGTGGGCCTTACACAAAGGAAGAGGAAGAATTTACCCTTACAACTACCTATGGCAAAGACTCCAGGGTTGAATGAGAGAATCGAAGAACATCTAAGTGGAATTAGAAAAGAACAGCAGACAGATGAAGAAGACCTAACATGACAAATAACGAGAAAGCAATAGAAACCTAAGAGAGATGCAAACGTGGTTATGAAAAAGCATTAAAGATGTGGCCTTGGTAGTTCTGAAATCGAAAATTACATCAAGATGGGGAACAAGCACCTTGATGTACTGGGGCACTACAAAGAGCTAGAACATCTAGAGGAAGCCTTGCAAAGAGTGATAGAGAAATTAAACTTCTGATAAGCAGGTTCCACACCTTGGATGACCCAGGAATAAAAACCAGAAGTTTCTGCTTAAGCCAGAATGATGCCCTCCTTTCACAGGCAAGCATCCCCCATTGGTATGTTCTCCAAACACACATAGAAA
The DNA here is from genome assembly GCA_017312705.2 of Penaeus japonicus. Classification (NCBI taxonomy): domain Eukaryota; kingdom Metazoa; phylum Arthropoda; class Malacostraca; order Decapoda; family Penaeidae; genus Penaeus; species Penaeus japonicus. The sequence goes on from BOPN01006103.1 coordinate 13,924, forward strand.
CTGAAGAAGATACAAGGACATGGCCAGGAGACGGTCTTAAGTGGGTGTAGTGCACCAACCAGGCCAGTAGATGGAGCTGGTAATACTTTTCTGACCCCCCTTCTAGACATTCTACCTGAAAGGTTACAAGATACCTCAGATTTTCTAAGGAAAATGGAGGATTCCCCATGTTTCTCAAAAGGCTCGATTTTGATTTCATTTGATATTGTGTCATTATACCCATCAATCCCCCAAAAAGAAGCTGCTTGGGTGGTTGCAAATTACTATGAGAAAAACTATGGGTATGTCCAGGGCCGCCTAACAGCTGATTTCAACATCAACCCCCCCCCCCCCCACCTTATCTCATTAAGGAGGGGATTGATCATCTTTTAGGGGGACACTGCTAAGGTTCAATAACAGCTACTATAACCAATGTAAAGGTACTGCTATTGGAGCTTCAGTGTCAGTTGCCATAGCCGAGATATTCGTCCATGCAAGCATTGAGAAGAAAAAGGAAAAGGCTACAAACTCAACCAAAGATGTTCTTTAGATACATAGACAGAAAGAAGAAGAATTAATGAAATATCATGAGGACCTAAAAACGTTCCACCCCAGAACTATAAAATTTACTCTAGAATGGAGCAAAAGAAAAACTTCCTTTCCTAGACACAATAGTGTATTGGAATAAGTGAAATGTGCCCACAAACAACTACATTCTACAGTACAAGCCTTCCAATACACATCAATACTTGCATTTTGAGTCAAGCCATCATCCGAGCCTGAAAGATCCTTACCTTTCTCTCAAGGTATTAGAATAAAGAGAATAATAAGTGAAGATGACAACCTGGGTACTGGAGCATTAAATATGATAGGGTTCTTCAGAAAAGAGGAATTATAACTTAAACAAATAATAAAGTCGTAGAAGCCTTGGAGACAGTGAAAGAAATCTAAACACAAGGTCAGAAAACGTAATTCCAACACCAGGTAATGAAAACAATGCAAAGGGCTGGACAGGATGTTACAACTGTTGAGACCCCTATGGAACAACTTCACATGGAAGAATCAACAGACAGAGGATAATCGATCAAGAGAAAGAGTTTTACCCCACTCCCCCCTCTAAACGAGTCATTAAACACCCTAAGAAGAAAGAGAGAGGGTGTGATGTCTACCACAACACAGGGCGATCCCCGGTTCTATCTGAAGGCATGAATACTCCTCAGGTGGCCTCTTCTCAAGAAGGGATAATAAAAGTACAGAAAAGAGAGGACCGTCATCCCCCCTGGAGGATTACAGAAGACGATATCCTCCCTTTCCCCTCCCCCCGAGCCATCTAGAGAGTGTACCCCTCCCCCTCAGTGAAGCTAAATGAATGCAATGATATACTAATTGAAAGTAGTACAATCCTTGGATAGGTTGGAGAGGGCATTTAGGGAAGTAAATGGCATAGATAAAAATCCCCCTCCCCAACCCGCACCCCCAGTCAAACGAAGACCTCAAAAGTAGTACAATCCCTGGGGAACAGGAGGAATAAAGGTCCCCAACCAAACACCTGGCTTGAGCTTACAGGCTAAATCTTGTTGAAAATGAAATAGACTTACTGATCAGATATTCTTCGAACAACAAATGCATTGAGCAGTGGTGATTAAGCAATTGCAGGAATGGGAAAGAGGCATCCGACACAGCAACCTCAACCCCCTCCATCACTCGACATCCGATCTCCCAACCCCACCAACCAATTTACGTACAGAACCTTTCCCCTTACGTCCTCTCCCCTACCAGAATGTCCTCTCTCCTCCACACCCAAACCCTTTAGCTAAAACCATTCCTCCCCGCCTTCCATGCAGTATCCATTAACCAATGCATCTCTTAGTTCTCCTCACCACCACCACCCTCTCTGACACTCCCGCCCCCTCCTTCCCCTCCTTCATATCAGTATCCACGACCAATACCTTTCCTAGCTCTCCCCACACCTCCACCCTCCCCTGACACTTCGTCCTCTCCATTCGTACCCACACTGAGCAAGCTGACTCGCGACCTTGCTGACACGCCAGCCACCCCCGCCCGTCTGCATAGCGTTTGCCCAGGAACAACGCTGACATCAACAACTAGTATGAGGAACGAAGCCTCTACACAAGTAACACCAAGAAGAAGTTACGTAGAAATATGTATTGAAGAATAAACAAAAACCTCTTCCACCCAACCACCAAACTGCGGAGGTGCAACACATCCTACGTGCGCCACGGAGTTCCTGCCCCTATATCACCCCTCCTCTACACCAAGCACCACCGCTCGTCATCAACAACGAAGAACTGAGCGGAAACACATCAATGCATCAACAAGACGAGGAAGGTTTCGTCACTGTTACCTCGAGAAAACAAAAAAGAAAAGGGCGCAATACAAGCCCTACAAGGTGCCGACCATCCCAAAGGTAGTGTATATATTACTAGCTAATCATCCAGATACAAACGAAGAAGATATTGAAGACTTTCTCGTTAGTAATTTTGACAATATATCAAATGTTAAAACCTTCAAAACTAAGATGACACATGAATATTATTCAAGCTTCACTGTTACTATAAGAGGCTAAGAGTCATGTTCAGAATTGTTGATAGAAGTCGATGTGTTCCCTGATAATGTAAAAGGTTTCTTAAGCAAAACAAGTTTTAGCTGAACAGAATGTTTGGCGCCGCAATGGGTCAACAGATCCGGCGGTCACACACACTTAAAATTAGAACATGTTAATGTTGTCTCTCTAGGGTCGCAGATGAAATCGAAATGATAATTAAGGAGAGGGATATTGATATTCTTTGTATAGTGAAACATAGCTTCACCAAGATATACCAAAGAAATTCAACAACGAAAAAGCATGAGCACAGATGGTCCTGTGATCAGATTAGGAAGTTACAAGCTGATGGATCGACGCACCCACAGTATTGTTTTGAGATATATCAGACTCTAGAAAAAACGAAACACAACGCTTGAGACATTAAAATGATGACGAATTTCATGGTACACACCATGATCGACCAGTGTTTGAATAACAACAATATAGCGTTTGTTGCAACAACGACAGACACTCCCGTCACTGATTGGTCCCCACCAAAGAAAACAGGTATTTCTACGCTATTTGTGAAACTATTCCTTAATAACAAATACTAAAGATACACAAACCAACCTGAATATAGAAAATTGCAAACAGGAGACAGTCTACAGAAGACCAAATAGGATAGAAACAAGACAAGGAAACAGAGAACAAACAGGGCAACTAGGAAAACGAGCCCCAAGGTGTTCAGAACATCCCCCCACCCCTCAAACCTCAAAGAAACAGAGCAAGACAAAGAGACAGACCCCAAGGAGCCATTTTGACAAAAGGAACAGCCCCAGATTGGCGGGACCCTGGAACAGAGACCACCACCCCAGACAGACCTACAGGAATACCTCCACAACACGAGATTCTCCTGGGGACATACCCCCTTCAGACGGACCAAAATGATGTAGCAACCCAGGAGAACACAGTGGAATTGGCAGCCAAGGAGACAGAGTGGAACTGGCACCCAAGGAGGCCCCCAGAGGACTTGGTGCCCCAGGAACACAGATGCTGGTAACCAGGGAGGACATTCAGGAATTTCCAAAGAGCAGGACATGCTCCAGGATGAGAAAACACCCCATGGGTTCAAGGAACAGCAGAGGGAAGGGAGTGGCAAGAAGCCAGAGGGAGTTGGGGATGGAACTAATAGTAACAGAGGTAGAACTAGAGAAGGAGCAACTCTCAATCCTGCATAAAGGTAGATCTTTTGTCCCAGGCCCCACAAAAGAAAATACAAATAGAAGCACTGACCTCCTCCTTTGAACAACTTGAAGAAGAAGCAAACTGGAGGTGGGCCTTACACAAAGGAAGAGGAAGAATTTACCCTTACAACTACCTATGGCAAAGATTGAGAAAGCCCCTCCAAGAAGACTCCCAGGGTTGCATGAGAGAATTGAAGAACATCTACTGGAATTGAAAAGAATAGCAAACAGATGAAGAAGACCTAACATGACAAATGACGAGAAAGCAGCCCAATAGAAACCTAAGAGAGATGCAAACGTGGTTATAAAAAAGCTAACAAAGATGTGGCCTCGGTAGTTCTGAAGACAGAAAATTACATCAAGATGGGGAACAAGCACCTTGATGACACTGAGACTTACAAAGAGCTAGAACATCCAGAGGAAGCCTTGCAAAGAGTGATAAGAGAAAGTAAACTTCTGATAAACAGGTTCCACGCCTTGGATGACCCAGGAATAAAAAACAGAAGTTTCTCAGCGAGCCTGAGGGATGCCATCCTAGCACACAAGGCAAGCATCCCCTATGATATGTTCTCCCAAAGACACATAAGGCTTTAGAAGATACAAGGACATGGCCAGGGAGACCGGTCTTAAGTGGGTGTAGTGCACGAACCAGGCCAGTAGATAGACTGTTGACCACTTTTCTGACCCCCCTTCTAGACATTCTTCCTGAAAGGTTACAAGATACTTTAGATTTCCTAAGGAAAATGGAGGATGCCCTATGTTTCTCAAAGGCTCGATTTTGTTATCATTTGATATTATGTCCTTATGCCCATCAATCCCCCAAGAAGAGGCTGCTTGGGTGGTTGCAAATTACTATGAGAAAAACTATGGGTATGTCCAGGGCCGCCTAGCAGCTGATTTCAACATAACCCCCCCCCCCCCTCTACCTTATCTCATTAAAGAGGGGATTGATCATGTTTTAGGGGGGGCACTGCTAAGGTTCAATAACAGATACTATAAACAATGTAAAGGTACTGCTATTGGAGCTTCAGTGTCAGTTGCCATAGCCGAGATATTCGTCCATGCAAGCATTGAGAAGAAAAGGAAAAGGCTACACAATCAACCAAAGATACTCTTTAGATACATAGACGATATTTTCGGGATTTTTACAGGTACAGATGAAGAATTAATGATATATCACAAGGACCTAAAAACGTTCCACCCAGACTTGAAATTTACTCTAGAATGGAGGAAAGAAAAGTATCTTATCCTAGACACCATAGTGAATGGGAACAGTGAAATGTGCCCACAAACAACCACATTCTATAAGCCTTCCAATACACATCAATAGTTGCATTTTGATTCAAGCCATCATCCGAGCCTGAAGAGATCCATACCTTTCTCCCAAGGTATTAGAATAAAAAGAATAAGTGAAGATGAAAACCTACAGGGAGCATTAGAGGAAATGGTAGCGTTCTTCAGAAAAAGAGGGTATGGCAAACATATAGTAAAGTTGGCCTTGGAACGAGTGGAAGAAATCCTAAACACATGGTCAGAAAACGTAATTCCAACACCATTTAATGAAAACACAATACCAAGGGCCGGACGGGAGGTTACATCTGTTGAGACCCCTATAAAACAACTTTACATGGAAGAATCAACAGACACAGAGGAAAATCAAACTCAAGAGAGAAGAGTCCCCCGTCCCCCCTCTATACGAGTCATCAAACACCCTAGAAGAAGAGAGAGGTGTGATATCTACAACACAAGGCGATCCCCCAGTTCTCTCTGAAGGAATGAATACTCCTCAAGTGGCCTTTTCTCAAGGACAACAAAGTACACAAGAGAGGACCTTAACCCCCCCCCCCCCCCCCCTGGAGAACTACAAGATGATATCCCTCCCTCTCCCCCTAGCCATCTAGAGTGTACCCCTCCCCCTTAGTGAAGCTAAATGAATGCAAGTTTATGGTATTGAAACCAGTACAGTCCTTGGATAGGTTGGAGAGGGCATTTAGGGAAGTAAATGAAAGATAAAAATCCCCCCTCCCCCAACCCTGCCCCCAGTCAAACAAAGACCCCAACAGTAGTACAAACCCTGAGGAATAAGGAGTCCCCAACGCCTGGCAAGGCTTAAGGGGCCCATACACGTTCAAAACAAGCGTCAAAATTTTGCATCAAAATTTGAGTGTGTGTAGGACGTTTTGATGTCAAAAAAAAAAAATTTGAAGCAAAATTTTGATTGATGAAATCCATTTGATATTTTTTGACGAGTCGTCAAATTTTTGATGCGCGTGTGGGCTCCTGTCAAAATTTTGATCAAACTTTTTTGTTTGCAGGTGACTGACAAGGAGACAGGATCGCCATGTCTGTGAAGGAGGAGGCCGAAAAGAAATTTTTGATTGAAGTTTTAGGAGTCTGTCGGACCTTGCCAGCCTTATGGAGAATTAAGTTGGATGATTATAACAATCGTGCTAAGAAAGCCGAGGCCTATGACATTCTACTACAGAAATATCGTGAGCATTTTACTTCCGCCACATTAGAAGATCTGAAGAAAAAAAAAAAAAATCTGCGAACAAATTTTCGCAATGAACTTCGAAAAATGGACGAATGTGCCAAATCAGGTGCCGGAACTGAAGACCTGTACGAGTCACGGGTGTGGTTCATGGAGGCTATGATGTTCTTAAGAGACCAGGAGACTCCTGCCCAGTCAAGAAGCACCTTGTCCAATAGCGATGATAACGACACAAGCGATAAACAAGGAACAATTAAGGTTAGTTCATGATATGTTTGCTTTGACAATTGGGACTTATTCTAGTAATATTGCAAAAATTTACCAACACAAACATATTTACGTTCAATGAAATGTTATCTATTAGCTTCCTTTTTTAGAGATGTCAAAGTTCATATTTGCCAATGCAAGATATGTTAATTTTATACTCTCACGTTAATTAGTATAGATTATATCTAATGTATAAATTTAGCAGATGCAATAATTTAACACAATATTGACTAGGCTATCGAATGTGTTGATATTTGGGATGACAATTATTTTTAGTGTGGTAAATTCCCATTTTTTAGTTACTTTTATCTTTTACGCACTAATTTTACACTGTTTGGAAAGGGAAAAAAATGCAATATATTAATTCACCTATGTATATTTACACTATATTTAATAAAGTATTGTTGATAAATAATGTGTTTAGACTATTTATATTATTGCTAAGTATAACTACTTACTAATCATCTCGATAACCGATACATCGATAAAGAAAACCCTTATTGTAGATAACCTATAATAGAAAAACTATATTAAATAAATGCATACGGTCTGGTCGGCGAATTTATTTTGCGTTCCCTGATTTGTGAGAGTCCAGCCTATCGAGCACGCAGTAGCTGGCCTGAGTCAGTGGAATCATTACAATTCTGTTTGCACGAAATCATTACCCAATTATGGCTTGCCAAGGAACACGTCCTTCTTTACAGAAGTATTGGGGGTAAGAATCTCGCTCACCGCGTACTACTTCTCCAATGTTTCTACTTCTACACATCTCCAAACCTTCCAGCTGATGTTGACCTTATCGCCAGTCCCCCGGTTGTACATTGTAATTTGCATCTTCCCAGTCCACATATGCAGCCCTCAAGTAGCATTTTGATTTCTTTCGGAGGAAATTGTGCAGATAACAGCATGCTAGCATTATCGTCGTGGCTTTTTCAGGGTCCAGTTGTATAGTGTTTCGAATTACACCAAACCTGGCGGACAGTATACCAAAAGCATTTTCTGATACGCGCCTCGCCCTGCTCAAGTGATAATTTAACACTCGCTGGTCATGATCTAACTTGCCTCCGTACGGTTTCAGAAGATTTCCTGACATTGCAAAGGCATCATCTGCGACGAAAACGTACGGAATGTTTCTTCGGTTATGAACGATGGGCTTTGGTTCTGGGAGGTTCAAAGTGGCTTATTCAAGGCGTCGGCCGAATTCAGTTACAGATATTACTCCTCCATCGGAAACGCGCCCATTTACGCCTAAGTCTGCCATAATTAATTCATAATTGGCATTGACGACACCCATGAGTGCGATGCTGAAGAACTTTTTGTAGTTGGAGTAGAAGGATCCAGACTTGACTGTTTTTTTAATCGGAATGTGCTTACCGTCTATAGCACCTAAATAGTTAGGAAAATGCCAGGCCGACTTGAAGGCGTCACTCGTCATAATCCATTCTTCTGGTGTTTTCGGCATCTGAAAAAGAAATTAAGGGTTGTTACTGAAAACTGACAATGATTGTGATCTCACTACCAATTGGCGTTTAAGCAATGAAACTAAATTTTAATGATTTTTCCGAGAAATGGTATTGGCCTGCATGTATATCCTGAGTATGCACTTAATTGTTATCACCCACGCCGACGATGGTCCTGGCGTGGATAATGTTTTTGTCGTCTCTGTATGTCTGGGTGTTTGTCTGGATGTCTGTTCGCAGCATAACTCAAAAAATATTGAGCCAATCAACTTCAAACTTTACACAGAGGTAGGACTTGGGAAGTTCTGGAAATGTGTGTAAATTCAGGTCAAGGGGTCAAAGGTCAAGGTCACAGAAGGACAAAGTGTAGAAAAATGTAATTTGATAGGGTGGCTGAGGTGTGGATCTGTACTCGTAAGAGTTTTTTTTTTCCAATATAATTTTTTTTGTTGATTCTGTTCCAGGATGGAGATGATTCAGGAGACGGTACTATAGAAAGAGAAAGCAAAAACTGTGAGGGGTCACTTCCAGCGATTACACGCCCACTGCCCATGCCGACGAAGCAGTCATCCTCCAGTCCGTCCGTATCTCTCGGCAGAAAACGCAAGCCTGTTACGGAAGCCGAGAAAGCGGAACTCCTGTCATTGGCAAAAGCACGGTTAACTGAGCCGGAGGACCGGTACCTGAGCCAAGCAAAGACATGGGCGCTTGAACTGAAATGTTTTGATGCCACACAAGAGCTGTTTGCGAAGAGAGCCATAAACGACATATTGTTTCAAGCTCGATGCAGCACGCTGCACAGAAATTCGGTGCAAATCAATGGCAACACCACAACCCCATCCAGCAGTCGATGCAGTACCCCATGTATTTCTGTTGGCCACTACCAAGTTCAGTCTGACTCTGCGCCTTCTTTCATGAACAATTACCAGGGCGGGCATTTCTCGCAAGTGGCAACTGAATCCCTTAATAATGGAAGCAACGTGTCCCAGTATTTTGGTAACTTCAGTCCTACCCCTTGACGCTTACAAGTGTTGGACTGTCAAGATTTATATATCTTTTTCATGTGCAGTATGTTCTAACAGTTTCCGGTTCGATTATTCACTGATTTCGTGATTGTATATCAGACTAAGGTCTGTGTTGTCAGAATATTTTTTATGGTTATAACTTTATTATAATAATAAAGTTTAACAGATAGTATGTGTTCTCAGTTGATTTTTATTTTCATTGCTTTGGTATAACAATAAAGTTTCACAAACAGTACATGCTTTTAATTTATTTACAACCTTACCTTTATAGTCTGCTGACGCTTCAGACAAAGGATGATGGCCTCACAGGTTTCAATAACCAACTTTCCAATTGCTTGCGGAGATCTTGCTGTCAGAAATTTCAAGTCTTCAAAGGAATTTCCAGACGCCAGTTACCTGAGTGTGATGGACAAGCGTTCACTTGGTGGTATGGATGGACGCATGACGGTGTCTTCTTTCCTTATCAATGGCTCGACAAGGCCAAGTAACTCATCGAATGATGGCGCATCCATTCGAAGGAAGTTACAGAAGTCCTCTGGTTCGTTAACACGCAATTCTTGGAGGAGGTTGACGTGTCCGTAGGTTTTCCGTTTTAAAAACCAGTCTTTTGACCATTTCCGACGTTTACTAGGAGGTTTATCAGAGTCCAATGCGAACACTAGTGCTATGGCCACTGATGCATCCATGTCGAAGATTTTGACTATACTGAATTTTGATGGGAAAAAACGCCTAAATGTGTGTGGGCAATTATGCATCAAAATTTTGTATCAAAGTTACACGTCAAAATTTTGTATCAAAGTTACACATCAAAATTTTGATGCAAAATTTTGACGCTTTTTTTGAATGTGTATGGGCCCCTTTACAGGCTAAATATTATTGAGAATGAAATAGACTTAAGGGGCCCATACACGTTCAAAAAAAGCGTCAAAATTTTGCATCAGTATTTTGATATCAAAATTTTGATGCAAAATTTGGGTGTGTATAGGACGTTTTGATGTCAAAAAAGATTTGAAGCAAAATTTTGATTAATCAAATCCGTTTGATATTTTTTGACGAGTCGTTAAATTTTTGATGCTTGTGTGGGCTCCAGTCAAAATTTTGATCAAACTTTTTAGTTCGCAGGTGACTGACGAGGAGACAGGATCGCCATGTCTGTGAAGAAGGAGGCCGAAGAGAAATTTTTGATTGAAGTTTTAGGAGTGTATCGGACCTTGCCAGCCTTGTGGAGAATTAAGTCGGATGATTATAACAATCGTGCTAAGAAAGCCGAGGCCTATGATATTTTACTGCAGAAATATCGTGAGCATTTTACATCCGCCACATTAGAAGATCTGAAGGAAAAATAAATAATCTGCGAACAAATTTTCGCAATGAACTTCGAAAAATGGACAAGAGTGCCAAATCAAATCAGCGCCAAATTAACGTGTCCGTAGGTTTCCCGTTTTAAAAACCAGTCTTTTGACCATTTACGACGTTTACCAGGAGGTTTATCAGAGTCCTATGCGAACACTAGTGCTATGGCCACTGATGCATCTATGTTGAGGATTTAGACTATACTGAATTTTCATGGGAAAAACGCCTAGACGTGTGTGGGCAATTATGCATCATAATTTTGAATCAAAGTTACACGTCAAAATTTTGATGCAAAATGTTAACGCTTTTTTGAATGTGTATGGGCCCCTTTATTACTGATCGGAATGTTCTTCGAACAACAATCTGCATTGAACAGTGTGATTAAGCAAGGTGTGCCTCCCCAGACGCGGGAATGGGGAAAAGAGGCATCCGACACAACAACCTCAACCCCCTCCCACCACTCAACATCCGATCTCCCAACCCCCTCCCATGACCAGTTTATATACGAACCTTTCCCCTTTACATCCTCTCCCCCTACCAGAATGTCCTCTACCTCCACACCACAAAATAAACACATACAAAACCACTCCTCCCCTATACCTTCCAATGCAGTATCCATAACCAATGCATCTCCTAGTTCTCCCTCACCACCACCACCCTCTCCTGACACTCCGCCCCCTCCTCCCCCACCTTCCATGGCAGTATCCACGACCAATGCTTTTCCTAGCTCTCCCCCACCACCTCCACCCTCTCCTGACACGCAGACTCGTGACTTTGCTGACACGCCAGCCGCCCCCCGCCCGGTGCCACGCAAGCGTTTGCCCAGGAACAACGCCGAGACATCAACAACTAGTATGAGGAACGAAGCCTCTACACAAGTAACACCCAGAAGAAGCTACATTAGAAATAGTAAAAGGAAGAATAAACAAAAACCTCTTCCACCCAACCGCAACTGGGAAGTTGCAACACATCACCACGTGCCTGGAGTTCCTGCCCCTTCTACCACCCCTCTTACTACACAAGCACCATCGCTCGTCATCAACAACTACGTAAAACGAGCGGAAAGACATCAATCCCATCAACAAGACGAGGAAGGTTTCGTCACTGTTACCTCGAGAAAACAAAAAAGAAAAACAAAGGAGGAGCGCAATACACCAAAACCCCTACAAGGTGCCGATCGTCCCAAGGTAGTGTACTTAGTAATTTTGACAATATATCAAATGTTAAAACCTTCAAAACTAAGATGACACATGAATATTATTCAAGCTTCACTGTTACTATAAGAGGCAAATATATCAATTCAGAACTGTTGATAGAATCCGATGTGTTCCCTGATAACGTAAAGGTTTTCTTAAACAGAAACAAGTACAAAACCGAACAGAATGGTTGACGCCGCAAATGGGTCAGCAGATCCGGTGGTCACTCACACTTAAAATAGAAAATGTCAATGCTCAGTGTCTCCTGGGTCACTTAGATGAAATCGAAATGATAATTAAGAAGAGGGATATTGGTATTTTTTGTATAAGTGAAACCTGGCTTCACCAAGAAATACCAAACAAATTCAACATTCTAAATTTTCGAGTTTATAGATGTGATGGAGGTCGAGGAGGCGGAGTTTGCATATATATATACAGATACCCTTAAATCGAACAAGATCTCCTCTACAACTGTAAATAACACAGCGGTGGAAAACATCTGGGTAACCCTACAAAGCAATATGTATCCTTCCTTCCTTATCAGCGCCATCTATAGACAGCCTCATGCCACCACTGAGTCATTCGAATATCTTGATAATCTATTTAAAGAAATGACGGAAAAGAAAACCACTTTTTATTTTAGGCGACTTAAATGGCGATCTAAATAAGTCAAATGCAAAATTACAAGGTTTACAGAAGATACCTCATCCATATTAGATGTCATAATATCAAACAGACCCGATATCATCCTACATACAGACGCTATCCCATGCTAAATTGCTGATCATGAACTTTTGACCATGACTTTAAATATACAGAAGCCAAAGCGACAACCAGTTATCAAAACTTCTCGCGATTTAACGAACTATGACCTTCAGTCACTCTGCCAACATATCATGGTTAATTAACATATGAAGTTGACAGACAAGTTACTGTTTTAACGAATGTGATAAAGAATGTCATAGATGCTTCCGCTCCGTATAAAACAAAAACAATTAGATGTCCCCCTGCTCTTTGGATAAACGACGACATTAAGGGAGCGATAAGTGATAGAAATAACACTCACAAATCTTTCAAAATAAATAGTTTTGATGCCACCCTTCAGGCTGAATATAAGCAAAAAAAGTGAAATTTAAAAACGCTTATCAAGAGTGCAAAAGTAAATTATATATATATATATATATAAAAAAAAAAAGTTCAAAGAATGTAGACACGACTCTTCCGAAACATGGAAACTGGTAAATACACTAGTGCCTAAGAAAAAACATCCCACATTTACATTAATTCCAGAAACAAAATAGAACATTTAAAGGACTTCTTTGCAGAAGACGGCAGCCTCACATATGACCGGACACATTTCCACAAAACACAACGAGAATAAGGCTCACTGCAAAAACTTTCAGACCACAACCAGTAGAAATGGAAATAACAATACTAACAATAAAACATTCAGGAGAAACAAACTCCGTAGGAGCGGATGGTATCGGCCAAATAACCATTTAACATGCAACATGGATTTATAAGTAAACTGTCAACCGAAACAGCATTACTGAAAATCACAAATGAAATTTATAGCAACATAGACAATAACCAAATAAACGTGCTCACTTTATGTAATTTATCGAAGGCCTTTGGCAGTGTTAACCATGAAATTCTTCTCAACAAACTAAGAAATCACGAAATTGATAAATATTGGTTTAGAAATTACATATCCCCCAGAACTCAGTCTGTCAAAATATCATTAAAACGTCTCATTTCGTGTTCCACAAAGCTCTATGTTAGGCCCAATTTTATTTACAATATTTATTAATGTCTTCTTCAGTATGCCGATGACTCTCAATTTCTTCACGCAGCCTCTATAATCAATTTAAGCAAATTAATAGAAGATCTCACAGACTCTCACAGAAGCAGAGTTACTTTGATAGAAATGGCCTGAAACTGAATCCACAGAAAACACAATTCATTTTCATAGGCAGCCGTCAAAACATTGCCAAAATTCCCACAGATACAACTATAGAATTCGGAGGTTGATACATTAAAATCAGTCTAGGAGTTTACATAGACAGATACATTACTTTTGAAATACATATTGACCAGATTTACAGGATGGTAATGTGCACCTTGATATAAATAAATCAAATAAAAGACAAAATCCCTACAAAAACAAGAATCACTGTCGTACAAACACTAGCCCTCAGTATAATTAACTTCTGTCTGAACATCTGGGGTTCAACAAACAAAACATAAATATAAAAAACGCAAAAATTACATTTTGCTGCAAGGGTAGCAATAGAAAATGTATACAAATTCGACCACATAACACCACACATAAACAAACTAAAATGGTTAAAATTCCAACAAAAATATAATTATAACACAAGTATACTAATCCACAAAATTATACAAGGAAATTATCCAGATTGGCTTTTACCTACACAAACAATAAGCAGTTTAACAGAAGTCAAAACTAGACAAAAAACATACCTGTATGTCAAAAGGTCAAATACGAAAACAGGGGCAAGAAATATGCAGATCCGAGGACCAGTGATCTGGCATTTTTCCCATCGAAATTCAGTATAGTCAAAATCTTCAACATAGATGCTTCAGTGGCCATAGCACTAGTGTTCGCATTGGACTCTGATAAACCTCCTGGTAGACGTCGGAAATGGTCAAAAGACTGGTTTTTAAAACGGGAAACCTACGGACACATCAATTTGGCGCTGATTTGATTTGGTACTTTTGTCCATTTTTCGAAGTTCATCGCGAAAATTTCTCCACAGATTATTTATTTTTTCCTTCAGATCTTCTAATGTAGCGGAAGTAAAATGCTCACGATATTTCTGCAGTAGAATATCATAGGCCTCGGCTTTCTTAGCACGATTGCTATAATCACTTAATTCTCCACAAGGTTGGCAAGGTCCGATACACTGCTAAAACTTTAATTAAAAATTTCTTTTCGGCCTCCTTCACAGACATGGCGATCCCGTCTCCTCGTCAGTCATCTGCGAACTAAACATTTTGATCAAAATTTTGACAGGAGCCCACACACGCATCAAAAATTTGACGACGCATCAAAAGATATCAAACCGATTTGATCAATTAAAATTTTGCTTCAAATCTTTTTTTGACATCAAAACGTCCTACACACACTCAAATTTTGCATCAAAATTTTGATGCAAATTTTTGACGCTTTTTTTGAACGTGTATGGGCTCCTTAAGCCTTGCCAGGTGTTTGGCTGGGGACTCCTTATTCCTCCTTGTTCCTCAGGGTTGGTACGTTGAGGAGGGGGGGGGGGGTTATTTATGCCATTTATTTTCCTAAATGCCCTCTCCAACCTATCCAAGGACTGTACTGCTTTCAATAGCATATCATTGCATTCACTTAGCATCACTAAGGGGGAGGGGTACACTCTAGATGGCTAGGGGGAGAGGGAGAGGGAGGGATATCGTCTTGTAGTCCTCCAGGGGGGGTGACTGTCCTCTCTTGTTTACTTTGTTGTCCTTCTTGAGAAGAGGCCACCTGAGGAGTATTCATTCCTTCAGATAGAACTGGGGATCGCCCTGTGCTGTAGACATCACACCTCTCTCTTCTTCTAGGGTGTTTGGTGACTCGTCTAGAGTGAGGGGGCAAAACTCTTCTCTCTTGAGTTCGATTTTCTTCTGTGTCTGTTGATTCTTCCATGTGGCATTGTTCTATTGGGGTCTCAACAGTTGTAACCTCCTGTCCGGCCCTTGGTATTGTGTTTTCATTACCTGGTGTTGGAATTACGTTTTCTGACCTTGTGTTTAGGATTTCTTGCACTCGTTCCAAGGCCGACTTTAGTATTTGCTTGCCATACCCTCTTTTTCTGAGGAACCCTACCATTTCTCCTAATGCTGCCTCTAGGTTCTCATCTTCACTTATTATTCTTTTTATTCTAATACCTTGGGAGAAAAGTTAGGATCAATTCAGGCTCGGATGATGGCTTGACTCAAAATGCAATTATTGATGTGTATTGGAAGGCTTGTAGAATGTGGTTGTTTGTGGGCACATTTCACTAATTCCAATACACTATTGTGTCTAGGAAAGGAAGCTTTTCTTTGCTCCATTCTAGAGTAAATTTCAAGTCTGGGTGGAACGTTTTTAGGTTCTCGTGATATTTCATTAATTCTTCCTCTGTACCTGTAAAAATCCCGAAAATATCGTCTATGTATGTAAAGAACATCTTTGGTTGATTGTGTAGCCTTTTCCTTTTCTTCTCAATGCTTGCATGGACGAATATCTCGGCTATGGCAACTGACACTAAAGCTCCAATAGCAGTACCTTTACATTGTTTATAGTATCTGTTATTGAACCTTAGCAGTGCCCCCCCTAAAACATGATATATATATATATATATATATATATATATATATATATATATATATATATATATATATATATGCATATATATACATATATATATATATATATATATATATATATATATATATATATATATATATATATGTATATATATGCATATATATATATATAT
>BOPN01006103.1:37500-40000 GCA_017312705.2 Penaeus japonicus
CGGCGATCAGGATCGCTCTGGAGCAGAGGGTGCTATAAATATCCACTTAGACTCAGGCCACTTTACGTTGATGAACCTTTGCACAGACAATGTAAGAACTTTGATAACAGAATATGATCTTCTGACACTGCTAGAGGACCTTTCATATATTACATGGGATATAACCTAAAAATTATACAAGTATATACTCCTGCCTGTAGCCATAGTGATGAGGAAATGGCGAGCTTCTATGAAAATAAAGTAAATGGCGGTAGCGACCATAGACTAGTCAGAAGTTGAGTTATATTACAGCCGAGAAGAGAACGGAATAAGCTCATACATGAATACATTGGTTAGGGACAAAATAGAACCAGCAGAGCTAAGACGATAAACATAAGACATAAAATGGTGGCAAATTAAACGTAAGAAAAATTATTGAAGCTCTGCTTTCGGGCACCAGCGTTAAGACAACAAAGCGGAGGCTCGGAATAGGGAAAATCAAATGGAGATGCGACATACAATAAAATTGAAACTATCAAAGTAGTAGAAGACTTATATTGCGACATGTACCACTCAAAAGATCAAACACGAACGGAGGCAAACACAACATTCGGTACATGAAATAATGAGGGCACTAAGAGGCATGAAAAGAGGAAAAACACCAGGAGAAAAGGCCATTAGTGTAGATCTTATTCAAGATGCAGGAGAGATTGTGGCAATTTTTTTATCGAATGTCTAAGCGATGGTAAAACCTCGAATTCCTGGAAAAAAACGCAATAATTATTATGATACACAAAAAGGGAGACACAAAAGACCTAAAGAATTACCGACCTATAAGCCTTCTTTCAATGATCTATGAACTGTTTACTAAAATTATCACAGCCCGCATCACCGAAGCATTAGATTCAAAACAACCCAGGGAAGAGGCAGACTTCCGCAGTGGATTCTCAACTACAGAATATGTATATATATATATATATATATATATATATATATATATATATATATATATATATATATATATATCAGCAAATTATAATGCATGGGTACATTGTAATGTAACGAGTATTATGTACAAGCACAAGCCACGGGATGCACAAGCATATCTGTATACGTGTGTTGGCATATACGCATATCGATTAGAATGTGTGTCTAATTGCATATTTATATATTCATATATGTCTACATTGTGCATGTAAGCGGATATGTGCGCGCACGTGAGCGAGCGTGAGCAGGCGAGCATGAGTTGTGTCCAGGTGCGAGCGCATGTATATAAAATTTATGCCCATTCTCACTGGATCCGAGGATGTTATAACCTCCTAATACCATGGGAGACAAGCTCAAACATGCTATTAGAGATTAATGGTAGCCTCCTGACTAAATTACTCCCCCCCCCCACCAAGTTACAATTAAGGCCAGTAGGTGGGGCGCTCTGGCCATACCCCTCTTAAATATGATTTTCCACTCAAGACACCGACCCTCATTCCCCGGAAGCGAAGGAGCACCTGGTTACAGCGGCGATCAGGATCGCTCTGGAGCAGAGGGTGCTATAAATATCCGCTTACACTCACGCCACTTTACGTTGATGAACCTTTGCACAGACAATGTAAGAACTTTGATAACAGAATATGATCTTCTGACACTGCTAGAGGACCTTTCATTTATTACATGGGTATACTCCTGCCTGTAGCCATAGTGATGAGGAAATAGTGAGCTTCTATGAAGATAAAGTAAATGGCGGTAGCGACCATAGACTAGACAGAAGTTGAGTTATATTACAGCCGAGAAGAGAACGGAATAAGCTCATACATGAATACATTGCTAGAGACAAAATAGAACCAGCAGAGCTAAGACGATAAACATAAGACATAAAATGGTGGCAAATTAAACGTAAGAAAAATTATTGAAGCTCTGCTTAGCACCAGCGTTAAGACAACAAAGGAGGCTCGGAATAGGAAAATCAAATGGAGAGGCGACATACAATAAAATTGAAACTATCAAAGTAGTAGAAGACTTATATTGCGACATGTACCACTCAAACGATCAAACACGAACGGAGGTAAACACAACATTCGGTACATGAAATAATGAGGGCACTAAGAGGCATGAAAAGAGGAAAAACACCAGGAGAAAAGGCCATTAGTGTAGATCTTATTCAAGATGCAGGAGAGATTGTGGCAATTTTTTTTATCGAATGTCTAAGCGATGGTAAAACCTCGAATTCCTGGAAAAAACGCAATAATTATTATGATACACAAAAAGGGAGACACAAAAGACCTAAAGAATTACCGACCTATAAGCCTCCTTTCAATGATCTATGAACTGTTTACTAAAATTATCACAGCCCACATCACCGAAGCATTAGATTCAAAACAACCCAGGGAAGAGGCAGACTTCCGCAGTGGATTCTCAACTACAGAATATGTATATATATATATATATATATGTGTGTGTGTGTGCATATACACATATATACATATACTGTACATACATACATACATACATTATATATATATATATA
>BOPN01006104.1:12500-15000 GCA_017312705.2 Penaeus japonicus
TTCACTTCGACAATGAAAATTGATAATATGGATCGCAATATTTTGTTAACGGAACTTAAACAACAGGGGAATTATACTCGAATGGTTCAAATTATAACTCACAAAAAGAGCCCGGCATAATCCATCACGACTAATGTAAATCAGCGCTGTCAAAAACCTCGTATACCTTATGGACAGTATGGACTGAGGAATGTAGGGAAATGAATTAAACTAAACAAACCGACTCAAAACGTAGGAAAAACTCAATACGTGATATTCATTGGGAACAAAAGCTACCTGGCGTATTACCAAACTTTAACGTAAACACTAGGAAACTCAGTCAAAGAAAAAGAAACAAAGTTTATAGGCATCATAATATAAAAAAACAAACTCAACTAGAGCAGCCATGTCAGGGACAACAATATGAAAATGCGGATACAATATGGTTCTTAAAATTCAGTAGTTCTCTCACAGTCTAATTTAAAATAGTTATGTACTACATTTTATTATTTCGACTGCTATCTTATTGCCTTATTATATGCGAGGACACGCACAGAATATGCTGCAACCGCTATTTATCACACAAAAGAAATTCATAGGAATCATATCAAAATCCTACGAACACCTTATTCATACATCACTAAATGTTAAAGATATACAAAATAAATACGAATTACAAAGCTTTGTTTATATACAAATAAATCAGTGAAAGCTTCACAGTCACGAACCTCTGGAATGCCATCCCAAGGGTCACACGTGGCAAAGCTCTCCCGGCTTACGAAAGACCGTTGAAGATATTTCTTTCTATCGTGTTAAGTACATCAATATCTAGTCTTTGTTCCCTCGCGTATGAGTCTTAGAATTAAGCTTTATCCATCTCCTTTCCCAGTATATTTAGGTTGTATCAATGGTGGGTTATTTGATTAAATTCACGAACATTGTTTAATTGATCGTACTCTTAAATTTTCAGCGCAAATGTATCAATTACAACAACTGCAACATTTCTAAACTTCTAACATAACACAATACGCGATTTTTATCACTTACGTATTCCCCAACATTTTTGCTAAATTATAATCCATTCGATACAGTTGTCATGAGTAAAATTATTCAAATGCCTTTTTATTACCGTTACCGGTAGAGCGCGATGGAAAAGGTGGAGAGAAAGAAGGGAGGAGATAAGAACAGATGGCCAGTAAAAACACACACAGACGCTGCGACACGTGGAACCAATAGAGGGCAAATGTCGTCCACATGGGTTGCAGTGGACAAATAACAGACGAGATCATCCATATGAGCCATGGCGGAGCAAAAACAAAGCAAAAAAACACAGCTTCACGAATAAGGATCAAAACATTCTTAATGGCGACGTATATTTCCGCATTGTATTCGTTTTAGTTATGGCTGATTACCCTCGCAATCCCTTGGTACTGCATTGTGCATCTTAGCGTTAATTTATATTATGTGACGAAGCAACGACTGTTTTCCGACTGCCTTCAATAAATCGAGTGAGTTCTGCAGTGTGGTATCAATCGTCCTCCTATTGCCACATCAACTGCCAATAGAGACGGCAACAGGTATTCAATATTCCTCACGGCGACGACTGTTGTGCTTCGACTGTTGCCCCCCCCCCCTATTAGCGGAGCATTTTGCTCACGAAAAACTCGCCAGTATTACATGTGTTATGTTATAAATTGTGTTGTTTTATGGCTAAATATTTGAATCTGAATATGCATCCTCCACCATCCTTCTCTTCTTCCTCCTTTCTCCTCCTCCTCCTCCTCCACCTCCGCCTCCTCCTCCTCCACCTTTTCCTCTTCCTGTTCCTCCTCCACCTCCTCCTCATCATTCCGTCTTTCTATCCTACCTTTTTTTCCTCCACCTCCCTTCTCGCTCTCTTGTCTCAAAGTCAAAAGTCTCCCTATCGGCTGAATACCGCCACTTTGGTAATATATATACGTACATATTTTTTACAGTTCATGTAATTAATGAAGATAAGTACATGTTATAAAAAGTAAAAAAGAAAAGAAAAAAGTGGGATTTAATGGACTTACGGTGCATATTTGCGTGTATCTAAAACGTTTACTATCCTCCAGCAGGTAACATGGCCACTGCCGCTCCCTCAAAGAAGGCTCAAAAACTCGAGTACCGGCAACAATACAAGAACTACAGCATCAGGAGGAAGAGCCTATGGGCATGCACTGAATACTTACCCATCGAACGGAGAAGCAAGGATTACCCCCAATCCAGAGAAATTCTATTGGGCAAGTAAGTAGATTACTGTAAGTAGAATCCCGGAGGAAGAGTGGGGGTGGTATTATAGATAGGAAGTTGCGTAAAAAACAATTCTGTGAAATAGTAATTTTAATATTTTCACGTCTTAGCATTGTTGCACATGAACGATAATTGAAGCCAGATACAGATATTGGACACAGATTTATGAAATGTCAAAGAAATATACCTCAACAGACTAATGGAAACTAGCCCTCGAATCTACATAGGTCGCAATATTGCCTTGTTG
>BOPN01006104.1:50000-55000 GCA_017312705.2 Penaeus japonicus
CCTCTTTCTATATCCCTTTCTTCACTTTCCCTTTCTTTCTACACCCTCCCTCCCTCTCTCTCTCTCTCTCTCTCTCTTTTTTTTTTTTTTTTTTTTCTTTTTTGTTTTTTACTTTGAACCTTTTGTCATAACCTTGTTTTCTGTCACTCTCTCTGACCTTTTTTTTATTCATTTTTTCTCTCTATCTCACTTTCTCTATTTTTTTTCTTTCTATATCCCTTTCTTCACTCTCCCTTTCTTTCTACACCCTCTCTCTCTCTCTCTCTCTTTCTCTCTCTCTCGCTCTCTTTCCAAGAGAAACGTAAAAGAAGCAAAAGAAAAGAAAAGCGAATGGACAGATGAAAACGAACGAAAACATAAAGATTAAACAACATGAACACATAACATGGACGAACTGAAAAAAAAAAACACGAAAAAAAAAAAAAAATTTTTTACACAGAATGAAAGTTTATTGAAAGAGGATACAACAGATTCGACATGCAATCCTCAGGTTATGTTACATCTTGCAATAGATTTCCTTGCCATATTGTTGATTTTCCTAAAGCAATGTAACGCATTTCCTCGCTATGGCTCTCTGGTTGTGCTTTATTCACCCTACATCAGAGAGCTTGTTGCAAGGTCACCTCGGGCAAGACTAGACCTCCTAGATGTTGCCAGGTCACCGCGGGCAAGACTAGACCTCCTAGATGTTGCCAGGTCACCGCGGGCAAGACTAGACCTCCTAGATGTTGCCAGGCCACCGCGGGCAAGACTAGACCTCCTAGATGTTGCCAGGTCACCGCGGGCAAGACTAGACCTCCTAGATGTTGCCAGGTCACCGCGGGCAAGACTAGACCTCCTAGATGTTGCAAGGTCACCGCGGGCAAGACTAGACCTCCTAGATGTTGCCAGGTCACCGCGGGCAAGACTAGACCTCCTAGATGTTGCCAGGTCACCGCGGGCAAGACTAGACCTCCTAGATGTTGCATGGCACCGGGTAATATCACTCACTCGGTCAGTCTCCTTAATATTTGTATTCGTGTGTTTATCAGAAAATCTGCCTCTGTTTATTCTATTATATCTCTGTACTCTCACTCTCCCTCTCTCTTTGTCTGCCTGTCTGTCTGTATGTCTCTCTCTCTGTCTCTGTCTCTGTCTCTGTCTCTGTCTCTGTCTCTCCCTCCCTCCCTCTTCCTCCCTCTTTCTCTCTCTTTCTATTTTTGTTTAATTCTTTTGATCTTTATCTGTGTTTTTGAAGTCATATTCACACAGAAAACGGGCGGAAATTTCACATTTGAGAAACATGCACGTCTCTTTTTAGTCTATTTTGATTTAGCTATATCAATAATGTTATTGATCAAGAACACAAACAAAACAGATAAACAGCAACACAACATCAACAAAAACAAGGAGGAATGAGAAATAGAAGAAAAGAAAGAAAGAAAGAAAGAAAGAAAAACAGAAAAAAAAAGAAAGAGAAAAATTACAGGCTTGATAACATTATTTCATATCATGATTGACTCTTTTCAGTTCTAATTCTATTTATGTTTGATGAGCAAACGCAAAGGAAAAAAATATTATGGGCGACAGTTTGATGTTGTTGTTTTTTCTCATGTGGGTATTTGGTGTTGTGATTTCAATCTATGGATAAAAATAAGTTAAAAAAAATATATATATATATGTATTATTTTACTCAAATATCATTACCGATTATATAAAGTTTATGATACAGGAAAAACTATGAATAAAAAGCATTTCAATAACAAATAAATCATTACAATAGTAGACATGACTCCCCCACCCCCCCACACATAACCTAAAACAAAACAAACAATTGACCCAAAAAGGTAAATAAAACTATAGCAACCAACCCCAAAGTGTTCGTAAATAACATAAACACAAATATCAACAGTAAAAAAATAACTGATCCGTGCAAGAACATACATATGGGAACAAACAAACTACACGGGAAGAAAACAAAAACAAAAAACAAACAAACACACAAACAAACAAATAAGCCTTTTCCACGTGAAAAATTAACATATCCTATTTTGCATTTTATTCACCAAATAACTTGTAATACTTTATGGCAAGCTCTTTTCATAACGCTATTACACACGTGTTATTTTTTTTTTTCACTTTCATCAGACACGGAAAGTTCTTCGTATTTATTTTCATTCCGTTTCTATGTATGTATATCATCATTTTGTATTTTTGAAGTGGCAGAATTATCTCATTATCTCTCATATCATCGCTGTTCTTGGTGCTGTTACTGTTCTTTCTTTTCGTATGTACGTTTGTATGTTTGTCATTGCTATTCACTTTATATTTTATGGCTACTTGTGTCTTCTGGGTTTATTGGTATTATCATTATCATCATCATCATCATTTGGAAATTAGTGGCATCATTATTGTTGTTTTTTGGAAATTGTCGTCTTTGGTTCTTTTCTACGTCATTATTTCCCCTTATTGTTGCCTGCTCTTTCTCCCTCTTTCTCTCTTTGTATGCTCCTTTCTCTCCAGCCTTTCCTGTCATCCTTTTCTCTTTTTCGTTCCTCTCCCCTCCTCTTATTGGCCCTTGTTTCCACCCCTTCGTTCGGTCTCTCCTTTCCACCGTTTCCCTTCCTCGGGTCATCTTCTTTTATCTCTGTGTCTCTCCTTTATTTTTTTCATTTCGCGGATTTTGCTTTTCCGTTTTATTCCCATTTATCTCCTCGTCAGGTTCCTCCATTCACTTCCCTACGGCTACATGGCCCTCCGCCCGCCCTTCCTTCGCTTATTCACACTTTGAGTTTTCTCCCCTTGACAAAAAAAAAAAAAAAAAAAAAAAAAAAAGGAACGAAAAGAAAAGAAAAACAAAACTTCACCTATTCACACACACACACACACACAAACACACACACACACACACACAACCCTTACACCAACAACTTCAAACTTCCAACCACGCGGATAACTTTCCCTCGCGGTGCTTTCCCGCGTTTTAATTCGGGATGCAATACCACTATATCACGCTTTCTGCCGCGGCGTCACCTTGCGCAAGATTGGACTTCTATCTTGCGTCTTGGCGAAGGATTCTATAAAATCCTGAGTGACGCGCGCGAGCACCGTGTAATGGCGCCGAGTAAAAAGCTCTATCGCTCACTCGGCCTTTGAAGCGGCGCTCTCGATGGTTCGTTTTTTTTTTTTTTTTTTTTTTCTTTTCGTGCTGTGTGTCTAATTCTGATGCTCTTGTTATTTTATTTTCCCGTTTGGTATATATTTATATATATATATATTTTTTTGTCTTCCTGTCTCTGAGTCTTATTATTTTTTTCCCTCTTCAAAATTTTCTCCTCTTGGTATTTTCGTTTTTTTTTGTTTTTTTTGTTTTTGTGTGTGTGTGTGTGGGGGGGGGGGGGTGCAAAATTTCGGTTGGTAGCTCTTTGCTCTTTTGGTCCTATAACCGACCAGACCTCCCCGTCACGTGACCAATGAACCCCTTTGCACAGATAACCCTGCTGTATCCGCAACCCCGCGTCACTGCAGATGAAACGCGTTGACGAACCATCATGGCGCCGACAGGGTTGCAAAAGGGGCTTCAAGATTTAATACTTTAGAGAGAGAGAGAAAAAAAGAAGAAGAAGAAAAGAATAAAATAAAATAAAAGAGAAGTCAAAATAAAAACCTCGTATCTGCCATCAAACAGATACCAATACATATCTTTCGGCAAATGTAAAAAAGTTCTAGTCTTATGAAAGAAGTTTCCTATAAAGGCCCAATAAATATTTCAAGGTAAAGAAACCACGGAGCGTACTTGGGCATTTTAATATCAAACTTACAGAGAACATATATTGATTCTTAAACATAAAGAACCACATTTTACTTTCCCTTGCACACGAATACGCGCGGAAAGATACACATTTGTTGATATTTTTTGCGTCAAATATATAAAAAATATCCCACATATAAAAAAATCGTCCTTATCTCTAAACAATTCGAAACGAACCGATCTATAGAAAAACATGAACGAATCATAGACACACACACACACACACAAACAAACAAACACATAAGCAAAGTCCCACAAATTATAATGATAATAACAAAAAACAACAACAACAAAAAAAACAACAACATCCATACCTTTCAACAATCCAAAACGAACAAACAAACATATATAAAAAACCACACACACATACAAGCAAAATAACCCAGAAACAACAATAATATTTTCTTTATTCCCTACCTTTATACAATCCAAAAACGAACCAAGAAACCTATATTAGCAAAAAACAAAAACAACAAAATCACACACACATAAACAAAGACCCACAAATAACCAAAACAAAGACAGTATTACAAAGAAAAACTTTCACCTCATGTCGTCCAGGTGCAAGACATCGAATTTAATTATCTTGGCAAAGGTACAATATTTTTTCCCACGTAATATATCGTGGAGTGGTTCTGCGTCCCTGCAACTGCATATGCAAGAGGATTTACTATTTTCGTGAACCACTTCAAAAATCTCTTATTGCATATCCTATTGTTTATTTGAGAGAGGAATATATTACTTCTTAAAGGGGTTTCGTGTATTTATGTAGCGTGTGTGTATGATAAGTGTGGGTGTTGTTATTACTGTTGCTCTTATGATTTTATGTTTTTTTTATATTTTTTCATTGTTAGCATTATTGTTGTTATCATCATCATCATCGCCATTATTGTTTTTATCAGAGTTCTTGTTATCGTCGTCATCGTTATCATTATCATCATCATCATCATCCTTATCATTGTTATCATTACTATCATCATCATAATGATTGCAATTATCATTATCATCAATACCAATAGTGTTTATTTATCATATTTCTTTTATTATCATCATTACTGTCATTATTATTATCAATATTATCATCATCAGCCTTATTACCATTATTACTATCATTATCATTATCATCATTATTAATACCATGATTACTATTCTTATTTCCATCTTGATAATCATTTTCATCATTATCAAGATAATAATAATATTTATCATC
>BOPN01006104.1:65000-67500 GCA_017312705.2 Penaeus japonicus
TGCTTCTCACAGGAGGAGCAAGGGATGGCATAGGTGCCTATCTTGGCAGACGAAGGAGGACAGGTGTGGACCAGGTTGCGGCGGAGAGTGTTAACCTGGCGAAAGGTAAGCCTGCAGTTGAGAGGGTGCAGCGAGCGACGAAGAGAGTGGATTTCCTCGGTATAAGGAAGGCTGATGACAGGCAGGTGTGAAGTCTCCCTGGGGGAGGGTCCTGGTAGAAGATCCGGCGGGCGTTGGAGAGCGCGGCGTCAAGGACGAAACGAGGGTACCCCAGCTTGTCGAATGATCGACATAGAAAATTGATCTCTCCATCCAGGTGCTGCGGGTCACATATGCGGAGAGCACAGAGAAAGAGAGAGGTAGCGACACCTCTCTTAACATGGAGAGGGTGGTAGGAGAAGAAGTGTATATACATCCGCTGTGCATGGGTTTTCTATACACTGAAAAAGAGTCACCTGAGCGGTGAATTAGGGTGTCCAAGAGGGGAGCTGATCGTCGGCCTCCCAGTCCACCTTGAAACGAATGGAAGGAGAGAGAGAATTTAGCTTTTCCAGGAAATCCGGGAAGAGAGCAGGATCATGGGGCCAGAGGGCAAAGACGTCGTCGACGTATCTCAGCCAAATAGCAGGACGAAGGGAGATGGAGGGAAGGAGCTCAGCCTCGAAGTACTCCATGAACAGGTTGGCTAAGAAAGTCTGAGAGTAGAAAGTTCTTCGAAAGAGAAGGAGTTGGAATCCACACACAGACGAATCAGCTGAAGAAAGATATATATATATATATATATATATATATATATATATATATATATATATATATATATATATATATATATACACACACATATGACGAACAATTGCACATGAATCACTCCAACAATACAGACCAAACGTAAACATTGACTCGCTTAATAACGCTAGACATTCTCTTTATGGGACAGACGTATTTATCCATAGAGCTTTAGGCACCTTGTAATTACACAAATCACTAATACTGTATTTATGACTTTTATTCTACTTTCTGTTTCTCCTCGGTTAATTTTTTTTATAAGATTCGAAAGCGTACTGACCATGGACATTGCACTAAGGAGCGACTTAAATGCAACATATGGCCTTATATGACATCCTTCAGAAACTCTGAGTGCCGAGTAAGAATTTGTCACTCGAAACATTAAAAGTGATGTCTACGGTTTGTTCCCCAGTTGGATAGAGCGCCGTGCTCATAACCCGGATGTTGACGATTCGATCCGCTTACGGACCAGTGGTAATGCTATGTAATGGCGTCTGTTCACTGGCAAACCAATATGTCAATCCCTTTTGCCAACGAAATTCCAGAGTCAATGTTCATCGATCGTGCTATGACAACGTATTCCTTACATATTATACATATTTCTATCGCTAGTATAACTTCAAGGAGTTTGCGTATTTTCCGGCTCCCTGAATGTGCAGTTATTCACATCGGTTTGAACCTATTGTTAGACTTTGAATACATTTTATGATGTATTTTCTGACTGTTTAATAGAAGATTCTCCAAGATCAAAAAGCTAACCTACTTTAACCTAACTTAAACTGATCTTAAAAATGACAAAATTATCTGAAGCCTATATAATCCAAACTAACTTAACTGAACCTCACCTAACCTAACCTTACGTAATGCAATTGAAGTAAAAATACGTTAAGTTTTGATGACTTCCATTTATCACCAGCCCGGGAGTCTTGCGAAGCTGATGTGTTCATCCCAGCGGGAGAACCACGGCATAAATTTTGATTAACCTGACTAGCAGTCTGAATTAATAAGGGGACAAAAGTGCGCAGGAAATGATGGATAGAGAGAGAGGGAGAAAAAAAAAGATAAAACGTTAAATGAACCGCTTGAGATTCATATGGGCGACGTCAAACGGCGAAAATGAGAGAGGAATGAATTATATTGTATTGGTTAATTTCATTATCAGATTTACTATCAATTCTTACTTAGTAAAAACAAAAGTTACTAAGATATATATACATATAATATGTATGTATATATATATATATATATATATATATATATATATATATATATATATATATATATATATATATATAGATATATATCTCTCTCTCTCTCTCTCTCTCTCTCTCTCTCTCTCTCCGTAGACATCCTTGTTAGCCTCCCACCAAATCCTTATTTCTGCCTAGTGTAGAATGCGTTACATATTACATAATACATGTAGTTTATAATCTAATTAAAAAAATATGCATGCATTGTGGCATCTGTTTCCTTTTGGTTGTGTGTTTCCTTTATTTATTTATTTATTTATTTTATCTAATCACTTATTTGTTTTAGCACAAATATACAGTATCATGTAACATAGGGATATAGGTGCATAGTCATTGCATATTACTCCTACTTTCCGCCATTTACACGCCGAATTAGTGACAAATTACCTGTAATATGGAAGCTGTATTTACACGTACTGAAGTTGCCGGAGCATTTGGCACTTATCGATTAATGGTGCGCTCAT
>BOPN01006105.1:12500-15000 GCA_017312705.2 Penaeus japonicus
GAAAGAGAAAGAAAGAGAGCTAACACCAACAAGTTAGAGAAACAAAACTCAAAATCACTCAGGAGAAAGTCAGACACACACACACACAAACACACACACACACATACACACACACACACACAAACACACACACAGGAAGCCATAACCTATAATCACACAATACTATTCTGTGACATGCAAAATCAGGACCGGCTATAAAAGGGGCTTGATCGAGATACACAAATGCAGAAGCAAATAAAGATTGACATACTGCTTGTGCTCATAGTGGGGGAGAATATCCATCGGTTTATGAATTGCAAAGTCGACTGAATCTCGCGTTATAGCAATAAGGTAATGCGGAATGGACTGTGCTGATTGCTTGATGAATCATTTTACAGGGGGTGAGTTGCTATATGTTTATATTTGGTGTTGTTTTGTTGTTTTGTTGGTGTGTTGTTTTGTTGTTGTGTTGTTTTGTTGTTATGTTGTTTTGTTGTTGTGTTGTGTTGTTGTTTTGTTGTTTTGTTGTTGTGTTGTTTTGTTTTGTTGCTGTACTGTTTTGTTGTTGTATTGTTTTGTTGTTGTGTTGTTTTGCTGTTGTTTTGTTTTGTTGTTATTGTTGTTTTGTTAATTTGTTGTTGTGTTGTTGTTTTGTTGTCTTGTTGGTTTGTTGTTGTATTGTTTTGTTGTTGTGTTGTTTTGTTTTGTTGTTGTGTTGTTGTGTTGTTTTGTTGTTGCGTTGTTTTGTTGTTTTATTGTTGTGTTGTTTTGTTGTTTTGATGTTTTGTTGTTGTGTTGGTTTGTTGTTGTGTTGTTTTGTTTTTTGTGTTCTTTTGTTGTTGTTTTGTTTTGTTGTTGTGTTGTTTTATTGTTGTGTTGTTGTGTTGTTTTGCTTTGTTGTTTTGGTTTGTTGTTGTGTTGTTTTGTTGTTGTGTTATTTTGTTGTTGTGTTGTTTTGATGTTTTGTTGTTGTGCTGTTGTGTTGTTTTGTTGTTTTGTTGTTGTGTTGTTTTGTTAATTTGTTGTTGTGTTGTTTTGTTGTTGCGTTGTTGTGTTGTTGTTGTGTTATTTTGTTGTTGTGCTGTTGTGTTGTTTTGTTGTTGTGTTGTTTTGCTGTTTTGTTTTGTTGTTTTGTTATTGTGTTGTTTTGTTGTTGTGTTGTTTTGTTGTTGTGTTGTTTTGTTGTTGTGTTGTTGTGTTATTTTGTTGTTGTGTTGTGTTGTTGTCATGTTGTTTTGTTGTTGTGTTGTTTTGTTGTTGTGTTGTTTTGTTGTTGTGTTTGTTGAGCATTGTGTTTGGATTATTGCAAAGAGATGATTTATTCAACATTAGATCTACGGCAGTGTTGTGTGTAATGTATTTGAAATAAGACTCAAGGTTAAATAGAGTACTTTAAAGGTAATAGTATTAGATACGAGATGGTGATTGAAAGTTTTCAATAAGAGAGATGCATTATGTACTGGATGATGATGCAATATTTGCAACAGGATGCAGGTTGCGTAAAGAGCTTTCTATGTGATGATAAACTGAGTAGTGCCACAGCTTTTGTATCTATGATGCAGGAGAGATTTTGATAGATACAGTGTCTGAAATTACTCGTGTTATTATTATCACAGTGATTTGAAAATAATGGTAAAGAGAAAATTTGAGAAGTTTGTACTAACATAGTATGTGAGAAATACTGACAAGTCTAATAAATGGGGGAAAAAGGACGGCTATAGCAAATAAAGTGTGGTAAGGAGTGTGTAGCCTATTTTAAAAGGAGGATAGGAAGTGTAGCCTATTTGAAAAGGGAAGACATGTTGCATAGCCTATTGCAGAGAAAAAAAAACACACCAGAAACATGGGATATCAAAGAAAAGGACAAATTGCGTATCTGAAGGGATACATAACTACAATATTTATACACAGTGATTACGAAATGGCATGAGAAATAGGCTGAACGGTTGCTAAAGGTAATCTGAGAATGATAATACTGAAGAATATCTATGATAACGACGAACTAAGTGGTTAAAATAAAAAGAAATAGTGTTAGAAATGTCCTTTTCCAATACTGTTCTTTGACAGCTTATCAACATTTATCACAGCAGACTAAAAATTCGAGTTGATCTTTCACTATCTGAATAGTGCAGGGGGTAAACGGCTTTGCAATTGCTGTAGCTAAATATTTGATCTGGGTGAATACCATTCTATCGAAGTGGATTTTAGTATTTATTTTAATACCAAGCTTGATCAAGTCAGTGAGACAGCAAATCTCGACAAGGTTTTATGCAATCAACACAGATGTAAAACACCAAGAACACGGATGTTAGAAATAAATGAATGTTTATATCGATAAATCCAAATGAATAATAAAGAACCAGGCCATGTAGGGACGAAGAACAAAGCAAGAACAGACCACAGTGAGAACATATATATATATCCAGACGTCGAAACGGTGAGGATTTCAGAACATGAGAAACCTGTTAGTTGACTCAACGGGAGATAACTCACACGCAAACACAGATACAAGCAATTATGA
>BOPN01006105.1:20000-30000 GCA_017312705.2 Penaeus japonicus
TCTCGGAGTCACTCCTATATAGTCTAAGATGCTTCTCGAGTCACTCTATATAGTCTAAGATGCTTCTCGAGTCACTCTATATAGTCTAAGATGCTTCTCGAGTCACTCTATATAGTCTAAGATGCTTCTCGAGTCACTCTATATAGTCTAAGATGCATCTCGAGTCACTCTAGATAGTCTAAGAATATATGTACATATATAACGGGGATGATGATGATGATTGTAGTAAGGATAGTAATGATAATAACATCAGTCATGGAAATTAGTGCAAATAAAAAAGATGGCGATATTAGTAATAATGACAATTATATTTATAACATCATAATAAAAGGTAATGATAATGATGAATATGATGTTAATAACAACAAATATAATGACAAAATAGAAAATAAGAATGATAATACTAATAACACATATAATCATCATTATGACAATGATGGCATGAGAGATAATAATACTTATTACAATTACAATATTGATGATAACAATAATAATTCATTCATTCATAAAAATAATAAGATAAAAATCTAGTAAATAAATAAAATTCAAACAAAAACAAAAAAAGATTCAGACGATGACCACCATCGCAATTCCAATGATAATGACATCATTACAAAATCAGCAATTTCCATAATGCTTATCAATAATGAAAACAAAGTAATTTCCATTCACCCTCGGTTAAAAGGCAGAGTGACCGCTTCACCGAAAGGGATATCGACAGAGTATTGGCAACCCTGGTCGGCGCAGCACAAACTCGCGTATCTTAATTGTCTGCCACTCAATCCTAGCAACGGCTAGCGCTTGAAGGGTGATTTAGAGGATAAATTCACCCTTAACTGCTCCCTAACTTACCAAGGGTGCATCCGCATTCTTTCTGTCTAGCCGAGGGTGGTTTTCCTTTGTAGTCACCCTTTGTAGTCTAAGAGGCATCTCGAGTCACTCTTTGTAGTCTAAGAGGTATCTCGAGTCACCCTTTATAGTCTAAGATGCATCTCGAGTCACCCTCTATAGTCTAAGATGCATCTCGAGTCACCCTTTATAGTCTAAGATGCATCTCGAGTCACCCTTTATAGTCTAAGATTTATCTCGAGTCACCCTTTATAGTCTAAGATGCATCTCGAGTCACCCTTTATAGTCTAAGAGGCATCTCGAGTCACCCTTTATAGTCTAAGATGCATCTCGAGTCACCCTTTATAGTCTAAGATGCATCTCGAGTCACCCTTTATAGTCTAAGATGCATCTCGAGTCACCCTTTAAAGTCTAAGATGCATCTCGAGTCACCCTTTAAAGTCTAAGATGCATCTCGAGTCACCCTTTATAGTCTAAGATGCATCTCGAGTCACTCTATATAGTCTAAGAGGCATCTCGAGTCACTCTATATAGTCTAAGATGTATCTCGAGTCACTCTATATAGTCTAAGATGCATCTCGAGTCACTCTATATAGTCTAAGATGCATCTCGAGTCACTCTATATAGTCTAAGAGGCATCTCGAGTCACTCTATATAGTCTAAGATGCTTCTCGAGTCACTCTATATAGTCTAAGATGCTTCTCGAGTCACTCTATATAGTCTAAGATGCTTCTCGAGTCACTCTATATAGTCTAAGATGCTTCTCGAGTCACTCTATATAGTCTAAGATGCATCTCGAGTCACTCTAGATAGTCTAAGATGCTTCTCGAGTCCCCCTTTATAGTCTAAGATGCTTCTCGAGTCACTCTATATAGTCTAAGATGCTTCTCGAGTCACTCTATATAGTCTAAGATGCTTCTCGAGTCACTCTATATAGTCTAAGATGCTTCTCGAGTCACTCTATATAGTCTAAGATGCATCTCGAGTCACTCTATATAGTCTAAGATGCATCTCGAGTCACCCTTTATAGTCTAAGATGCATCTCGAGTCACCCTTTATAGTCTAAGATGCATCTCGAGTCACCCTTTATAGTCTAAGATGCATCTCGAGTCACTCTATATAGTCTAAGATGCATCTCGAGTCACCCTTTATAGTCTAAGATGCTTCTTGAGTCACTCTATATAGTCTAAGATGCTTCTCGAGTCACTCTATATAGTCTAAGATGCTTCTTGAGTCACTCTATATAGTCTAAGATGCTTCTCGAGTCACTCTATATAGTCTAAGATGCATCTCGAGTCACTCTATATAGTCTAAGATGCATCTCGAGTCACTCTATATAGTCTAAGATGCATCTCGAGTCACCCTTTATAGTCTAAGATGTATCTCGAGTCACTCTATATAGTCTAAGATGCATCTCGAGTCACTCTATATAGTCTAAGATGCATCTCGAGTCACTTTATATAGTCTAAGATGCATCTCGAGTCACTTTATATAGTCTAAGATGCTTCTTGAGTCACTCTATATAGTCTAAGATGCTTCTCGAGTCACTCTATATAGTCTAAGATGCTTCTTGAGTCACTTTATATAGTCTAAGATGCATCTCGAGTCACTCTATATAGCCCGAGGTACATCTTAGTCACCCACATCGCCTGAGGTGCATCTCAAGTCACCCTTCATAGCCACGAGGTATATCTGGCTATGAAGAGTCACCCTATATAGCTCGAGGTGTATCTCAAGTCACCCTATCGCCAAGGGGGGATATTAGCTCTCGGTTGGTAATCCTTCACCTTTCCTATTCCTTGTAGGATATGTGTACTCGGAGATATAATCGAGGGTTTTGAATTCATATAGAAATAGGATGATGATTAAGCAAGATAAGACGAAGAGAAAATGTCATCCTGTTGTTATTTTAGTCTTTATTCGCTCTTCTCTTAAGGGTTAAAAATGGGTGAATAAAAGAGGTTAAGATATTGATTACAAAACTTATTCTAGACAATCTCTTTCTTTCTTTCTTTATTCCTTTCTCTTTCGTTCTTTCTTTCTCTCTTTCTTCCATTTCTCGTCCTTCTCTCTTTCGCCTTTCGTATATAACTTTATTTAACTTTTCTTCTTTTCCTTCATTTTCATTTCTCTCTCTATTCTTTCAGGGATCAGCATCCTACAAAACGAATAAAAAGAAAAGGATTAATACTTACATACAAATACAATCACACACAGACATGCACACATGGATGTTAGGAAATGAAAGAAAAGAATTAATTAATAAATAAGTTGAGATGAAACGAAAGAAAGCAAATTAATAAAAGACTTATGAAAAAGTGTATAAAGTTGATAAATAAAGATTCAGGGCTTAAGGGAGAAAATGAAATACGATTAACACTAAACATTTCAAAGATAAACATACCTTGATGTTTAAATGTTTAATATTAATCGTATATAATTTTCTTCCTTATTGCCTTGAATATTTATTTTTCAACTTTATACAGTTCTTAGTGAGTCTTTTATATGTTTGATTGAAAACGAAAAATAAAATTAATGAAAGAGAGATCTAAACCTTTCATAAAGATACACGTGCACCAATAACAGAAATGGAATACAATAAAGCTCAATAAAAGTAAATGGAATAAGATAAATGAAAAAGATAAATAAATCCTAAAAGAAGAAAAGGAAAACCTCATAAATACTCTACCCCCCCCCCCGTCCCCGCCCACCGATAACCCCCCCTACCCCCATTCCCGTGCCACCCCTTCCCCTAACCCCGTGGCTCCCTTTGGGCAAGACTGGTCAGTGGATTGCAGACACATTCTTGGTTATTTAACACACAATTGGAAACTGAAATGGAAAAAAAATAACTTACATGTTACCAATATTTTCAGTTTAGATATTTTAGCTTCTTATTGTTAATGAAATTTAGACATAACAGTTTTATGTAGACACATATGATAGAGAGAGAGAGAGAGAGAGAGAGAGAGAGAGAGAGAGAGAGAGAGAGAGAGAGAGAGAGAGAGAGAGAGAGAGAGAGAGAGAGAGAGAGAGAGAGAGAAAGATAGATAGATAGATAGATAGATAGATCGATAGAGAGGGAGAGAGAGAGAGAGAAATAGATAGAGAGAGAGAGATAAATGGATAGATAGATAGAGAGAGAGAGAAAGATAGATAGATAGAGAGAGAGAGAGAGTTAGAGAGAAAGAGAAACATACCGCCCCATTAATATTTGGGAATGCTGGCATTAGGCAGTAGTTGAGCACAACTGCTGCAAAGCAACCCAAGGATGGATGCAAACCCACATCACAGTGACCCACCCCTGCTAACCCCTCCCTCAACCTAGAACCCCACAACCCAACCCTGCCCATCTGGAACACTATCCCAAAACCTCTATCCCCGACTCATCCTAAACCCCACCTCTATTCCCACGTCTTCTATCTCTTATCTCACCCCCTATCCCTCCCAACCCTCCCACTAACCCCGTATCCCCCTATCGCCCTATCCCCCTAGCTCTCTATCCCCCTATTCCTCACATTCTCTACCCCTTATATCACCCCCTATCCCTCTATCCCCCTATCCTTAACCCAACCCCACACCAACCCCCCACACCAACCCTCCCACTAGCCCCCTATTCCCTATCCCACTATTCCTCTATCCCTCTATCCCCCACATTCTCTACCCCTTATCTCACCCCCTATCCCCCTATCCCTAACTCACCCCACACCAACCCTCCCACTAACCCCGTATCCCCCTATTCCCCTATCCCTCTACCCCCTAGGCAGTGGTTGAGCACAACTGCTGCAAAGCAACCCAAGGATGGATGCAAACCCACATCACAGTGACCCACCCCTGCTAACCCCTCCCTCAACCTAGAACCCCACAACCCAACCCTGCCCATCTGGAACACTATCCCAAAACCTCTATCCCCGACTCATCCTAAACCCAACCTCTATTCCCACGTCGTCTATCTCTTATCTCACCCCTATCCCTCAACCACTCCCACTAACCCCGTATCCCCCTATCGCCCTATCCCCCTAGCTCTCTATCCCCCTATTCCTCACATTCTCTACCCCTTATATCACCCCCTATCCCTCTATCCCCCTATCCTTAACCCAACCCCACACCAACCCCCACACCAACCCTCCCACTAGCCCCCTATTCCCTATCCCACTATTCCTCTATCCCTCTATCCCCCACATTCTCTACCCCTTATCTCACCCCCTATCCCCCTATCCCTAACCCACCCCCCCCCAACCCTCCCACTAACCCCGTATCCCCCTATTCCCCTATCCCTCTACCCCCTATCTCCCTATTCCCTTATCGCCCTATCCCCCTATCCCTCTATCCACCTATTCCCCACATCCTCACCCTTATCTCACCCCCTATCCCCCTATCCCTATCCCAACCCTCACACTAACCCCCTATCCCACTATCCCCCTATCGCCCTATCCCCCTATCCCTCTATCCCCCTATTCCTCACATTCTCTACTCCTTATCTCACCCCCTATCCCCCTATCCCTAACCCAACCCCCCCCCACAACCCTCCCACCAACCCCTTCGCAACGAGCTTCCATGGAACAAAAGAGCCTCTTGCCCTGACAGCTATTGATTCGATTATACTTGATTCTCCGTCACCTGAGCTTCCCTAATCCTAGTCAACGAGGGTGAAGTGCAGTCTCGGGGCCTCGGGGCCTCGGGGTCAGAGTGGGAAGGGAGAGAGAGAGAGAGAGAGAGAGAAATAAAGAAAGAAAGAGAGGGAGAAAGAAAGAGAGAGAAAGAAAAAAAGAAAGAGAAAGATAGATAGATAGATAGAGAAAGAAAAAAAAAGAAAAAAAAAGAAAAACAGAAAGAGAAACAAACAGAAATAAACACAGAGAAAAAAAATTACCAACCTAGTAGAGAGAAAAAAAAACACACCATAATACCATACATCACCATAACACCACAGCAAAAGAGCAAGCCCATTTCAACAAGCCAAAAGTACCCATCAAAAATACCAACATGAAAGCATCACCTTTTAAAATCATAGTCTAATGTTAGCATGACTAGTACATCTGTACAACCGTGGTACTCTTTGCAGTACACACTGATGGTATAACCCCAATACCCGTTTTCACTGGCCCTATCATTACTTTTTCTTTATCGGTGCTTATTTGAATACTGGGACCAGCTGATAAACCCCTTTTTCGAAGGGCGCTATAACGGGGTTGGCATAACGGGAGTGCTCTTAGCGGGGTTCGGGTTAGAGTGGGGGGTTGCGAATAGAGAGAGTGAGAGAGGGGGAGAGGGAGAGGGATGACAGGAGAGAGGTAGCAGGAAAGGAGAGAAGGGAGAGGGAGGAAGATGGAGACAGAAGACGGGAGTGGGTGTGTGAGAGGGAAGAGATGAGAGGGGAAGTAGGATAGAGGAGAAGAAAGATAGAAGAGAGTGGGAGGGAAAACGTCATGGGAAGAAAGAGAGAGGGAGAAGGTGCATCTGAAACGCTAGAGAGCGAAGAGGGGGAAAAAGAAATGTGAAGAAGAGAGAACGAAGAGAGCAAGAAGGGGAGTCGACGGAAGAGGGGAAAGAGGAGAGGAGAGAAAAGGTCACGAGACTCCGTGTGGGAGTGGGAAAAGGGGAAAGGTTAAAAGAAAGAAAGTCTCGTCTCTTGGGTCATAGGTGTTACTATCTGCTTTGATAATACGAAAAAATAAGTGAGAAGGAATGGGATTGAATAATGAATGTGACCAAGAGAGCCACTAGGATGGGTGGAAGAAGAAGGGAGAGGAGATGAAGAAGGGAGAAGAGGGAAGAGGAGAAGAAAATGGTGGAGGGAGAAGTGGATCGAGGGAGAGAGGTAAGGTGTGGTATTTCACGGTATTTGTGGAAGTTTAATCAAAATTAAATATACGAAGGAAAGTAAGGAGAGGTAGGGGGAGGGGGTGAGTGGGGAGTGGAGGGGGGAAGGAAGTGGTATAAGGAGAAGGGACAAACGGAGAGGGGAAGGAGGACGTGGAAAGAGGTAAGACTAAAGGGAGATGGGGGAAAAGGTGTGATGATCAAGAGAGGGAAGAGAGGGATGGAAGGAAGTAGATCAAAGTTAAACGGGAGAGGAGAGAGAGGAAGGAGAATAGTAGAGAGAGGGAGAGAGGAGAGAAGAGAGGGGAAGAGGAGAGTGAGGAAACAGGATGAGGGGTAGGGAAGAAAAGGAGATAATGGTGGAGGGGGGAGGGGGTGAAGTGAAAAGATTTTAGAAAGGAAAGAGAGAAAGAGGGGCGGGGAGAAAAGAGGGAGAGTGGGGGGGGGGGGAGAGATAGGAAGCTTAACGAATCTAGGACACTGAGGGTGATTGATGAACGTGATGACAGGATGGGAGGAGGGTAGAGAGAGAAGAGAAGAGAAGAGGGGGGAGGGGGTGGATGGTACTAAGCAGAAGAGGTTACCGAGAAGATTGGAATAGAATGAAGTAATGTTAGACATATCCGAAAATAGACATTCTCCTTTCGCGTACCGTTCCCTCACGCTGCTACGACCTGAGGTCATATTAAAGGTCACTTCCTCTCAGTCCCACAACCTCCACGATACGAGAGGCACCTTCCCTCTGACATGACATGACACCTCCGAGCCAGGACCACGTCGCCTTACGAGCGCTCTCCATCAGTCCGTCAGTTACACCTGTAGGAGAGGCATTTATATCCCTTCTGACCCGTCGCCTCCGGGTCAGGTCGTCTCTCCGCCGCCACGACCGTAGGAAACACATCTCCTCCTGACCTAACCTGCTAACCTGCTCGAGCAAGGCTATGAGAACACCAGCGACGTCCCAGCCACTACGCTGCATGATTCTGCATTGCTCTCTTGGCACCATTGGGTGTTATGTAAGTTCATAACCTTAGAATAAACCAGGTAAATCCTTAAGCTGGTGTTAATGTTCTCAGCAGCAAATGTGTGTGACCAGTCCATCAACAAACTAAAAAGAGAGAAATGTAATGAGAGAGAGGGAGAGGGGGAGGGAGAGGATGAGGGAGATGGCGAGGGCGAGGGAGAGGGTGATGGAGAGGGAGAGTGAGAGTGAGAGGGAGAGGGAGAGGGAGAGGGAGAGGGAGAGGGAGAGGGAGAGGGAGAGGGAGAGGGAGAGGGAGAGGGAGAGGGAGAGGGAGAGGGAGAGAACAAAGAGCCTCTTGCCCTGACGTATGGATTCGATTATACTTGATTCTCCGTCACCTGAGCTTCCCTAATCCTAGTCAACGAGGGTGAAGTGCAGTCTCGGGGCCTCGGGGTCTCGGGGCCTCGGGTCAGAGTGGGAAGGGAGGAGAGGGGAGAGGGAAGACGTGAGAGGGTGTGTGAGAGGGGAGAGAAGAGAGGGGGAAGTAGGAAAGGGGGGAGAGTTGAGAGGGAAGGGAGTGATAAAGGGGGGACGGGGGATGGGGGAGAGAGGAGAGGGAAGGGAGTAGAGGGGAGAGGGAAGACGTGAGAGGGTGTGTGAGAGGGGAGAGGAAGAGAGGGGGGAAATAGGAAAGGGGTAGATTTGAGAGGGAAGAGACTGAGTGAGGGGGGGATGGGGGAGAGAGGTAGCAGGAAAAGAGAGAAGGGAGAGGGAGGAAGATGGAGAGGGAAGACGGGAGTGGGTGTGTGAGGGAACCGACGAGAGGGGAAGTAGGAAAAGGGAAGAATTGAGAGGGAAGAGAGTGAGAGAGGAGACGGGGGAGGGGGGAGGGAGAGGGATGACAGGAGAGAGGTAGCAGAAAAGGAGAGAAGGGAGAGGGAGGAAGATGGAGATAGAAGACGGGAGTGGGTGTGTGAGAGGGAAGAGAAGAGAGGGGAAATAGGAAAGGGGAAGAATTGAGAGGGAAGAGAGAGAGGGGGTAGGGGATGGGGGAGAGAGGATAGGGGGGAGGAGGTGGGGGAAAGGGATGACAGGAGAGAGGTAGCAGGAAAGGAGAGAAGGGAGAGTGAGGAAAATGGAGACAGAAGACGGGAGTGGGTGTGTGAGAGGGAAGAGATAAGAGGGGAAGTAGGATAGAGGAGAAGAGAGATAGAAGAGAGTGGGAGGGAAAACGTCATGGGAAGAAAGAGAGAGGGAGAAGGTGCATCTGAAACGCTAGAGAGCGAAGAGGGGGGAAAAGCAATGTGAAGAAGAAAGAACGAAGAGAGCAAGAAGGGAAGTCGACGGAAGAGTGGAAAGAGGAGAGGAGAGAAAAGGTCACGAGACTCCGTGTGGGAGTGGGAAAAGGGGAAAGGTTAAAAGAAAGAAAGTCTCGTCTCTTGGGTCATAGGTGTTACTATCTGCTTTGATAATACGAAAAAATAAGTGAGAAGGAATGGGATTGAATAATGAATGTGACCAAGAGAGCCACTAGGATGGGTGGAAGAAGAGGGGAGAGGAGATGAAGATGGGAGAAGAGGGAAGAGGAGAAGAAAATGGTGGAGGGAGAAGTGGATCGAGGGAGAGAGGAAAGGTGTAGTTTTTCACGGTATTTGTGGAAGTTTAATCAAAATTAAATATAGTAAGGAAAGTAAGGAGAGGTAGGGGGAGGGGGTGAGAGGGGAGTGGAGGGGTGAAGGAAGTGGTAGAAGGAGAAGGGACAAACGGGGAGGGAGAGAGGGACGTGGAAAATGGTAAGACTAAAGGGAGATGGGGGAAAAGGTGTGATGATCAAGAGAGGGAAGAGAGGGATGGAAGGAATTAGACGAAAGTTAAGTGGGAGGGGGGAGAGAGGAAGGAGAATAGTAGAGAGAGGGAGAGGGAAGAGGAGAGTGAGGAAACAGGATGGGGGACAGGGAAGAAAAGGAGATAATGATGGAGGGGGGAGGGGGTGAAGAGAAAAGATTTTAGAGAGGAGAGAGAGAAAGAGAGGCGAGGAGAAAAGAGGGAGAGTGGGGGGGGGGGGAGAGATATAGGAAGCTTAACGAATCTAGGACACTGAGGGTGATTGATGAACGTGATGACGGGATGGGAGGGAGAGAAGAGAGAAGAAGGGGGGGGGGGGTACTGAGCAGAAGAGGTTGCCGAGAAGATTGGAATAAAATGAAGTAATGTTAAACATATCCGAGAATAGACATTCTCCTTTCGCGTACCGTTCCCTCACGCAGTTACGACCTGAGGTCATACTAAAGGTCACTTCCTCTCAGTCCCACAACCTCCACGATACGAGAGGCACCTTCCCTCTGACATGACACCTCCGAGCCG
>BOPN01006105.1:47500-50000 GCA_017312705.2 Penaeus japonicus
AGAGAGAGAGAGACAGAGAGAGAGAGAGAGAGAGAGAGAGAGAGAGAGAGAGAGAGAGAGAGAGAGAGAGAGAGAGAGAGTCACAGAGAGAGAGAGAGTCACAGAGAGAGAGAGAGAGAGAGAGAGAGAGAGAGAGAGAGAGAGAGAGAGAGAGAGAGAGAGAGAGAGAGAGAGAGAGAGAGAGAGAGAGAGAGAGAGAGAGAGAGAGAGTCACAGAGAGAGAGAGAGTCACAAAGAGAGAGAGAGTCACAGAGAGAGAAAGAGAGTCACAGACAGAGAGAGCGTCACAGAGAGAGAGAGAGTCACAAAGAGAGAGAGAGTCACAGAGAGAGAGAGAGAGAGAGAGAGAGAGAGAGAGAGAGAGAGAGAGAGAGTCACAGAGAGAGAGAGAGTCACAGAGAGAGAGAGAGAGTCACAGAGAGAGAGAGAGTCACACAGAGAGAGAGAGAGTCACACAGAGAGAGAGAGAGAGTCACACAGAGAGAGAGAGAGTCACAGAGAGAGAGAGAGAGTCACAGAGAGAGAGAGAGAGTCACACAGAGAGAGAGAGAGTCACAGAGAGAGAGAGAGACACAGAGAGAGAGAGAGAGAGAGAGAGAGAGAGAGAGAGAGAGAGTAACAGAGAGAGAGAGAGAGTCACAGAGAAAGAGAGAGAGTCACAGAGAGAGAGAGATTCACAGAGGGAGAGAGAGTCACAGAGAGAGAGAGAGTCACAAAGAGAGAGATTCACAGAGAGAGAGAGAGAGAGAGTCACAGAGAGAGTGTCACAGAGAGAGAGAGAGAGTCACAGAGAGAGAGAGAGTCACAGAGAGAGAGAGAGTCACAGAGAGAGAGAGTCACAGAGAGAGAGAGAGATTCACAGAGAGAAAGAGAGAGTCACGGAGAGAAAGAGCCACAGAGAGAGAGAGAGAGAGAGAGAGAGTCACAAAGAGAGAGAGAGAGAGAGAGAGAGAGAGAGAGAGAGAGAGAGAGAGAGAGAGAGAGAGAGAGAGAGAGAGAGAGAGAGAGAGAGAGAGAGAGAGAGAGAGAGAGAGAGAGAGAGAGAGAGAGAGAGAGAGAGAGTCAGAGAGAGAAAGAAAGAGAGAGAATATCAAGTTATGCGCCCTCCCCGTCTCCCCCCTTACCCTTTCCCCTCCGCCCCTCATTTTAACCCCCCCCCCCCCCGCCTCTAACTTTACCCCCTCTCCCTCTCCCCCCCCCCCCACCTAAAGGGAAGGAATTGCAAGACCAGAGCCCTTCCAAGTCCATGCACATGCAAGAACACATTGCAAGATATATCAAAGAGTAAGGTGGCATACCTTGCCAGATCTTTCCGGGGACGAATGGTTGTTTGTCTGTTGCAAGCATCGCTGCATAATCAATTGCATTCGCCTCGCGTCTCGTTTCTTTCTTTATTTGTTCGTTTTCCTATTCTGTGTTTGTATTTTCTTGCGTCTCTATATTAACATGTCTATTTGTTCGTAATAATAATAATGATGATAACAATAATGATAATTATGTTAATATTAGTAACAAGTACAATAATAATATCTATAATAAGAATAATGATAATAATAATTATAATAATAGTTTTGATAGTGACAATAATGAGGATTATAATAATAACGATAATGATAATAGTAATGATAATGATGGTAATGATAATAATAAAGATAATTATAATAACAGTAATGATAACAATGATAATGATGATGATAATAATAATAATAAAAAAAAAGATAATAACAAAGTGATGATGATAATAATACTGATAATGATAATACTAATGATATGAATAACAATCAAAACAGTTACGATATTATAACACAATGCTTATCATTCATAGAACAACAATTGATGATACAACAGCAAGAATATCAACAAAAATAAAGACATAAGTAACACGGATCACAACATAACAATTTGACGTGTCAGCAACAACACGACAAAAAAAGTCCATTTGGTGTCAAAAAAAGAAGAAGATGAAGAAGAAGAAGAGGAAGAAGAAATAGAAGAAGAAGAAGAAGAAGAAGAAGAAACAGTCCATTTGGTGTCAAAAAAAAAAAAAAAAAAAACTTCATTTCGTGTCAAAAAAAAAAAAAAATGTCTATTCGGTGTCAAAAAGAAGAAGAAGAAGAAGAAACACACACACACACACACAAACAGTCCATTTGTTGTCAAAGAACAAGGAGCGAAAAGAGACGCAAAGCAAGAGAAAATACGAGAAGTGTTGGCCGTAGTATCGCATTGTGTGTGAGAATTTAATATGACTTTTTATGGCGCTCTTACTAATATTCCTTGCGCCTCAGAGCGGTGTTGTTGTTGTGTTTTTTGTGTGATAGGGGGAAGGGTAAGGGGGAAGGGGGTGAGGGGGAAGGGGGGGATGAGGAGGAGGGGGATGGGGGATGAGGGATGGGGGAGGGAGGGGGATGAGGGAAGGGGGATGGGGGTGAGGGGATGAGGGGGGAAGGGGATGAGGGGGTGAGGGGAGGGGGATGATGGGGGAGGGGGAAGGGGGAGG
>BOPN01006106.1:0-10000 GCA_017312705.2 Penaeus japonicus
ATGTGTGTGTGTGTGTGTGTGTGTGTGTGTGTGTGTGTATCTATATATATGTATATATATATATATATACATTTATATACAAATTTATACACACACGCACATACATATATATATATGGCAGATAAACCCACTATACACAAAACAGATTTATTGAAATTGAGACAACAGTTTCAGGATCCATCTGGATCCCATCTTCATTCACAGCTATGATTGTACAATGAAAAATAAAGTATTCAAACGAGAGACAATAAAGAACACCTGGGAAATGATAATCGTTAGAGAAACGCACCCGACCAGATACAGAACTCCGCCATTGCTGATGACGAGATGACAAAGTTATTTGGGATTAGATTGTTAGGCGACACGAGCACAGGAGTCAGTCGACACAGCCAGAATATATTTGCAAAATGACGTTGATGAAGTAGAAACAGACACACACTCACATATAACATTGGAAATGGCATTCAGAAGGGAAAACAGAGAGAGAGAGAAAAGAGAAACAGAGACTATAAGGCTTATGGCAGAGAGTGTCATAATGGAAATAAAAGTTAGATTATCAAATCAACTTTATTGTTAAATAGAGCACAAATAAGAAGGTACATAACTTAAGATGTATCTATTCTATTAATGAATGGAAATAAATACAAAATAAATAAGTTAAAACATAGTCTGGTACAAATAAGGACTAGAG
This sequence comes from Penaeus japonicus, assembly GCA_017312705.2. Taxonomy (NCBI): domain Eukaryota; kingdom Metazoa; phylum Arthropoda; class Malacostraca; order Decapoda; family Penaeidae; genus Penaeus; species Penaeus japonicus. The sequence continues at coordinate 692 of BOPN01006106.1, forward strand.
ATCATGGGAGATCCTGTAGGAACTTCGCTTGTTCCTCGATCGAGCTGAGCGAGTTGTCTTGGTCTGGAGATGGACGGTCGAGGACGCCACTTCCCGTCCACGGAAGAACAGGACGCAGCTGTACTCGCCGGCGCTGCCGAGGCCGAAGGTGCCAACACGAGGTACGAGTGAGGGACGTGAGTGCCTCGGCCGAGAGTGAACAAGGGCGTCTCAGGATCCTGGTTGAGGGCATTAATCCCGTCGCTGTCTCTCCACGCCACCTGTCGGCAAGGAAGAGAATTAGGCTTGGGACATGTACCACTCTTAGAGCAGGGGTTCCCAAACTGGGGTACATGTACCCCCAGGGGTACATTTGCACGTTTCAGGGGGTACATTTGGTCTGAAGGAAACAATTACTTGCACAATACATGGTGTTGTAATCTGCACTCAGATTGCACTTTTCTCATTTTCTTTGTGTTGATTAGCACCACCTTTATTGAAATTTCTTGGGTGTAAGGTAATACCATTTGTTTTTACTATTATAAACCTCACATGGCTTGATCTGCAATTGTAATTGCTTTATTTCTGTTTTCATCATTTAAGATGCCTATGTAATCTAAACATGCAGACTCTTATAAACTTAAAATATCAAAATATTAAAATGTCCTTTTTTACTATTAAGCTTAATTTTTAGTGTTAGGGGTACATGGGAATCTATAAAAAGCCTAAGGGGTACTGAGGAACAAAAAGTTTGGGAACCCCTGCTTTATATGATCCAATATATTTTCAGTTAAACAGTAAGTATTTACTGAGCTTTATGAAGGAAAGTTATGTACTAGGAATCTTGTGTTACCGATTTGAGTAAGTGGTATGAATATATCGCTAAAATCTCAGAATGCAATGTGTGCATCTATATCCCGAAACGTACACTCACTTGAAATACTACTTTCTTTAATATTTAAAATCATGTCGAGAAAACTATGGCACATGTACTATTTTTAAACATCACAATCACTCATTTATCACACCGATAAACCACTAAATGTTTACTCCATTTAAGTGCAAGTACATCTCTCAATTGCTCTAAATTGCTCCATGGACACCAGGCAGTCAACCAAATAGTGTAGCTACGACCTGGCGCACTTACGCACACGCACCTGGTAGTGGTGGAGGTCGGCGATGGGTTCCAGTTCCGCCGAGCAGAACACGAACGTCCTCTCCGCGGGACTGATTTCGAGCCGAGTTCCGTTCCGGATGACGGGAACGGCGGAGGAGGGCGACCGTCCCACGGGCGTCGCGGCCGCCAGCGACGCCGCCAAAAGCAACCAAACGCACAAGGACCGCCAACCCGCCATGTTCACAGTGTGGATCCTCTGCATTGTTTCTCGAGTGAAGTGTAGAATGGAAGTGTTCCTCCATGGTCTCCCTCAACCCTTTTATACTGCCAAAAATTGCGTGCAATGCGGAGAGAACGTTTGCAAATTGGCGCGAAAATATCGAAACTCACCTGTGCGTGCGTACGTGACGCAATATTCACCTCCGCATCATTACCGTCACTCCTGGCAAGACATCCGCCTTTGCCTGACTTGCTGAGACATCATCTTCAGGGATTTCGTCAGCGCTTATTTTCTTTCCTCAGCTACGTCTCCTCCCTCTTCCTCTTTTACGGCTCTCACTCCCTCTTTTCTTACTTCTCTTCTTGCTCCCATTTCTCTTACTCATTTTCCTCTCCTTTTATCCGCATTTTACTTTTACTTTTACATTACGGCAATGTTTACTGGCAAGACATCCTCCTTTCCTGCGCTCTTGATTGGCGTCGCTTCTCTTCTTTCCTTTTCTTTTTTTCTCCTTCTTTCGTTCTCTTTTCTTACCCTGTCGATTCTTCTTTTCTTGTTCTACCAGTCTTTTGTTGTTAGAATGCAAGAATATTCAAAACGGAAATCACGACTATAGAAATTTGGTGAAAGTTCCTGTAGACTTTATCCCGAACGCCGTCATCCATAATATTTGATAATAATAAAAGTATTTTGAGGATCCTGATCGAAATCAAATGTGAATGACTCATGAAGGAAAGAATCTGATGTTGAACCGGTCGAGATCACGTTCAAGACTGACGTGGAGGTCTAGCTGATCGGAAGACATGTTGGAGACATGTTATCTTCGACTCCTCCCCTTTGTCTCTCGCTCCCTCTCACTCTGCTTTGTTATTTTTATCTCTGCTTCTTTCTCTTTTTCTCTTATTCTCTCTTTACAGATACCCTCACTACTTCCCTCTCTCGGAGGATGAAGCAACTTCTGTTTTCTTCTTTCTTCATATCCATATAATCTATTACCCATCCTTTCCCAGTCTCTCTCCCTTTCATTCCATTTTCTTTCATTCCCCACCTTTCTCTCCTCTTTCTTTCTTTCTCTCTCTCTATCTCTATCTGTCTATTTATTTATCTCTCTCTATCTATCTATATATCTATTTATCTATTTATCTCTCACTCACTCACACTTACTCTCTCTGTCTTTTCCTTTAGATTTAATATTTTTTTACTTCTTTCAATCTACCAGTTTATTTCCAATTTCGTATCTCACTCTGTTTTCGTGTTAAAATCCAGGTCAACAAGCCCCTCCCATACAGTTCTATATTCTTATAAGTTAATCTTTCCTCTATGCATTTTGGGAAAGCTTATTGCTCAGGGACGTCTTTCTGGATCAATATTCTTCCTTCTACCTAAAGATAAAGCTCTATCAAAAGCAGGTTTCATTAACGGTCTGTGAATTTTAACTTCTGGCAATTTCATTTGTTACAATGATCCCACCATCATAAGATAAAACTCAAAGAAACACCATGAATGAATCAATCTTCCGTCGTCTTTTCAACAGCAAACACGTATTGATATAATCAGCCTTATCAACACAAAACTTTGCAATGAATCACAATATATTTCAATGATGCCAAGCAATCCATCTCATGACGACATTTAGGATAAGTGAATGATCGAGAGTCATTTAATGTTCTCATACTTCGCACTACATATGATCGAAAGGAAGATAGTTTTTTCAGGTCATATTGGAAAGATAAGATGGATCTATTAAGATTATGAAGTGTGGGAGAGAAAGAGAGAGGGGTTCAAGCGAGAGAGAGAGAGAGAGAGAGAGAGAGAGAGAGAGAGAGAGAGAGAGAGAGAGAGAGAGAGAGAGAGAGAGAGAGAGAGAGAGAGAGAGAGAGAGAGAGAAAGAGAGAAAGATTAAGATCGAGTGAAAGAAAGAGATTGAGAAAGAGAGAAAGATTTGGAGAAAAGGGGTGAGAAAGAGAGAGTTCTTATCTCTAGTATTTATCACCCACATACTCTCGACAGTAACCAAGTCGTTGAAATGTTCACTATCTGAGTCTCTCTCGCTAGATTCAACCTCCGAAGCATCCTCAACTGCGCTACTGTGCTGATCTCAGCACGGTGCCACCCACGCGAGAATAGTCATTAGGATTTGTGTAGAGTTGTCATGTTGTCCGGCCTAATAAATATGAAATGAACGATTCATTTTTTCATTCATTCTTTTAACTTTTACATATAATCAGGAAATATGAAATAAAAATCACGATTTGAATTTACATAAGCGCTACACAACGAACATCGATCGTTTCGAAAACCGACTGCTTCCGGATTAAAAATTTCCGAGCCGCAGAACTGCGGTATTAAAGTCCCTATTTGAGAATGCTATCGCGCTGCCTTAAAGAGAATGATGCATGAGGAATGTGTATGCAAAGAAATATAAGAAGAAAGAGATGAGCGTCTGACCATAAGTACTCGAGCCAGAAGTTGACGGGAGATCAAAGTTGCGCCGAACAACTGAATCCGGATCAGGATGCTATAACTTGTACAAAGTCAGAGTCAATCTGCATGAAATATTTGTCTTGAAACATTCGAATGACACAGAAAGTTTCTTCACGCATTATCAGATGTCTCAAAAGCGTGTTCTTGATAAGACAAGATAAGCCGAAACGGAAGCTATGATTGCACACACTGTCAACGATGTTCTTATTAGCCTTAATTAATCTAAAGGAAACGATATGATAAGCCATCGGTGTCTGTGGTGAGATTTTGGATATATCTCATCTAAATGTTTACATTCTTTAAATGAAGATTGCTTATATCTACCTCAAGACATTTTTATGAATATGAAGAAGACGTTTTACGTGAAGTGTATCTTTCCAGTAAAAAAAAAGTCTAAATTTCAGTATATTGCTTGATTTATTTTTTCCTTTCATTTCTTGATCTTCCCTTTTATTTGATGATTTTAAAGATCATAAAACAAAAACAAAATACTTTGAAAATAACCTGATTAAAAAAAAAAAAAAAAAAAAAAAATCAGTAAAAAAAATTGAAGAGCATGAAGACATGTTCCTATCCAGGACAGATGCAGGTCACGCGATTAGAACACGCGAGAGAACCAACAGATTCATAACCCTATTGCATAATAGCAAAAACGCAGTAAGTACTGTAAACGTTCCATCTGTGAAAAAAACGATAGCTAGTTGTCATCATGCCTTCTTATTTTCCCTATCTATCTACCTATCTGTCTATCTGGATGTCTGTTTCTATGTCCATCTGTCTATCTGCTCTTCGTCGTCATCGTGGCATCATGAAAGAAACTGGACCACTAACAAGCCCTCACAATATACCGCAATATGTTTAACAAGGTAAATATCGTGAACGTTTCCTGTATCGAACGTATACAGTACTACGGCCACGGATGATGATAAAAGATAAGGACGCATTGAATGGCATGACCCACGTGTGGACGACATTGCATAATCCTTAACACCATTTCCAGGAATTAACTGAACATACTACGGAATATCTCCCTTATCTTTTCTGATTAACACGTCACTCCTGCAGTGCTGGGCGTGACGTCGTGTGTTCACTATCTGAGTCCCTTTTTTAACCCATTCTTTGGATCCATTCCCCCCCTCAACCCCCCTTTCTCCTTTCCTGTTTTTCCTCGAGTCAAATTCCTCCGCCCATGGAGTGTTCGTTTGCCATGGGAGAAGACGTCGGGGAGAGGCGTTCTCAGTTACTCCTATACATATACAGTTATACATACAAATTCACATTAATACAGTCACTAAATACTCACATACTCGCAAACACAACTACATACAAACAAAAACACACAAATATATATGCAATAATGGACACAAACGAAATGCAGACAACCACTCAAATCCAGGTTAGCTTTCACTTCCTGAGTAAACTATTAGCATTTTACAATCTCTCTGTTGAGTTCCTTGACTGCGCTACTGTGTACCAATCCCACTGTGGTGTCACCGATGAGATAATGCACTGTAAGCTATATAAAGGTCTGTCGAGATATTCACACTATTGGGGTATTTCTAATCAAATGAGGAACTAATTAAACCAGTTCCAAAATTCGTATATGTGAGAAACTCATCTGTGCTTTAAGTATTCAGAAATAGATACACATGCGCCATTATATGCACAGTTAGATCAATGGTGATATGATATAGATCTTTGCATCAGAATAAAACACTCACTTGCCTAAAGAACACTCAAGTGCACTATCTGTGTATCGCCCCGACTCCACCCACACATCTGATACAACCCCGCCCCACTCACTCTCTCGTTATATCCCTGCCTCTAATCTGTGCATTCTCTCTCTCTCTCTCTTCTCTCTCTCTTCATCTCTTTCTCGCTAGCATCCTCTTACTTTCTCTCATCTACCTCTGTATCTATTTGTCTCTTTATCTGCCACCGATTTGTCCTTTACACTATCTATTCTCGTGCCTGTCTTATTCCGCCAGTTCGTTGTCATTGACCCTTATCAACCGAGGGCATAAGGTCGAGATCATTCGGGAAGGAGGAAGCCGCCACCACAAAACGTTTATCACGAAGATGTCTTCATCGTGTCGTCGACACGCTCGCCTGTTCATTACCTGATCTTTCTTTTGTTATGAAAATCAAGGCAGCTGTGCAAACCTTTGAATTGCCTGAAAGAAGGGTATAAGACATAGGGCTTAGGAATAGTGTTGAAGATCTTGTCGTACACGGCATAGACGTAATGCAGTGACGTCATAGACATGGCCAAACGTTTTCTCAACACATTACGCAATTTTTGGCAGTATAAAAGGGTCGAGGGAGACCATGGAGGAACACTTCCATTCTACACTTCACTCGAGAAACAATGCAGAGGATCCACACTGTGAACATGGCGGGTTGGCGGTCCTTGTGCGTTTGGTTGCTTTTGGCGGCGTCGCTGGCGGCCGCGACGCCCGTGGGACGGTCGCCCTCCTCCGCCGTTCCCGTCATCCGGAACGGAACTCGGCTCGAAATCAGTCCCGCGGAGAGGACGTTCGTGTTCTGCTCGGCGGAACTGGAACCCATCGCCGACCTCCACCACTACCAGGTGCGTGTATATTTGTACGAGTATATTACTTCGGGAATTAAATATTATTTAGGCTCTTCCCAGGTGTGCAAATGTAAATATTTGGCAATAGGCAATCATATAATTCCTCTATCTTTTAACATATCTACATATAGGTTTATGCACACATGCATTACCACACGGAAAAACAGAAATAGTGAAATCATGAATGAATTTAGTGTTAATTAACTTCCTCGAGTTCAACATTCATTTATAAAACCCATCGAAGATATCAATGATAGCAGAAAAGACGATAATCCGCGTTTGCTCTGTCCGAAGATAGTGAATGTGCGTAAGTGCGCCAAGTCGTAGCTACACTATTTGGTTGACTGCCTGGTGTCCATGGAGCAATTTAGAACTTTGTGAGCGATATACTTGTACTTATGTGGAGTAAAAATTTAGTGGTTTATCGGTGTGATAAATGAGTGATTGTGATGTTTAAAAATAATACATGCACTAGTTTTTGCACTATTTACATGATTTGAAATATTAAAGAAGTCAGTAGTATTTTAAGTGAGTGTGCGTTTCGGGATATAGATGCACACATTGCATTCTGAAATTTTAGCAATATATTCATACCACAAATCGGTCACACAAGATTCCTCGTACATAACTTTCCTTCATAAAACTCAGTAAATACTTACTGTTTAACTGAAAATATATTGGATCATATAGGGAGTGGTACATGTCCCAAGCCTAATTCCTTTCTTTGTCGACAGGTGGCGTGGAGAGACAGCGACGGACACGCCCTCAGCCAGGATCCTGAGACGCCCTTGTTCACTCTCGGCCGAGGCACTCACGTCCCTCACTCGTACCTCGTGTTGGCACCTTTCGGCCCCGACAGCGCCGGCGAGTACAGCTGCGTCCTGTTCTTCCGTGGACGGGAAGTGGCGTCCTCGACCGTCCATCTCCAGACCAAGACAACTCGCTCAGCTCGATCGAGGAACAAGCGAAGTTCCTACAGGACTGCCTCATGATCTCTAGTCCTTATTTGTACCAAAGACTATATCTTAACTTATTTATGTTATATTTATTTCCTATTTATTAATAGATATATACATCTTGAATTATATACTTCTTATTTGTGTTCTATTTAACAATAAAGTTGATTTGATAATCTAACTTTTATTCCCATTATGACACTCTCTGCCATAGGCCTTATAGTCTCTGTTTCATTTTCTCTCTCCCTGTTTTCCCTTCTGAATGCCATTTCCAATGTGATATGTGAATGTGTGTGTGTGTTTCATTTATATTGCAAATATATTCTTCCGTGGACGGGAAGTGGCGTCCTCGACCGTCCATCTCCAGACTAACCGATTGTTTGAACCGGAAATACAAGCAAATTCTTACACGACTGGATGACGCTTCTTTTGCCAGTCCTCTTTTGTACCGGACTTTATTTTGAATCCAAGTTATGTTAAAGTTTGTGTGACATTTAGTTCGTATTTATTATAAACATACAGTAAATAACAAATCTAAGTGTGTACTTTAAACTCTTCCAAAAATTCATTTTTGATATGTGGGATATATATATATATATATATAATACGTCCATAATTTATGCTCTTTTGTTTAATTCAACGAATTAAAGAGCGAACTAAAGTACAAGGCAAAAGGAAAGACATCAAGAGTGCCTTAACAGACGCCGGCGAATTTCGAAAAATAGCTTCCGGTTTTCTTTTCGTCGTGCATCACACAAGTGTGAGATTAGTGCTGGCACGCGGGATAATGCCGATTGCATGGAGATATTTACCGCATTTCGAGAGTACTTTGAGAAGCGAAAATACTTAGAAGTGCTAAATCTATCACGTCCCTTCATATTTTACAAGTGCTTAAAGACAGAAATCTAGAAGTTTCTCGAATCCATTTTCCCTTTCATTACCAATGTTAAGTTCACATCCCTTTTCTTGTGATTTGTTAAAAGTTATTTGATAGACACGATTGTCTGCTTTCTTCCTTCGCTTCGATTATCCTTAATTATTCACTTACACTAAATGTCGGTTTATGTCCAATAGTTTTGCCTATCGTAATAGATTACGTTGCATTGCTCTGTTCCGATAAGGCTGATCGTATTAATACTTTCATCCTGTTGAAAGGATGACGAAAGTTAGAGGCATTCACTTACGTTTTCATTGAGTTTTATCTTACGATGATGCAATTACTGACACAGCAAGGGAGAATGAAAAACAAAATAAGAAAATATAAAGTTAGAAGCTAATGAACGAGACAGGACAAAATGAATGAAGAAAAAAAGCAAGCGGTGGATAAACTCGAGAGGACACAGGAAAGAGAAGAAGCTCTGATGATATCCATCACGATATCTTAACAAAGCCAGTAAGACGTCATTTCATCTTATAAAAAGTTGGATATCTCTCTGGAATGACGTAGTAACATTTTTATTCAAATTACGTTAATATCGCATCGCCTACGCACAGCTATTTTATCAAGTCGATAGAATTCTTTTATTTATTCTATGAGAAGGAGAGACACAATCGAAGAAAGATACACAGAGAGAGCGAGAGTAGATAGATAGATAGATAAATAGAGAGAGAAAGTCATCTGTAATAATTATGCAGATTATTCCACATCGGTCTTCGTCTTGACGCACTCTGCATCATTACCTTAATCTGAATCAACGCGATCCGTGAAACGAACTCGTATTTTGTTCTAATTACGTAACCATAGACATTGCTTATGCACCGGCAATCCCTAACGTCAACATGTTGCATTCTTCCTCTCTCCCTCTCCCTCTCTGTATCTGTCTTCGATTGTGTCACCCATTTCCATGGAACAAAGTCACTCAAATAAGTACAATCGACTTGAAAAACTAATCGAATTTCTCACTTTTCCTCCTTAAGAAAAACAAAGGGGAAATGACGGAGGACTATGACGTCATAGAAA
>BOPN01006106.1:15000-45000 GCA_017312705.2 Penaeus japonicus
CACTTTTCTTCTTCCTCGTCCGCCCCCCGTTTCTTCATTCTTATTCTTTCGTTCTATTTTCTTCCCCTGCCATTTCTTCTTTTCTCGTTCTACCAGTCTTTTGTTGCTAGAAGGCAATAATATTCAAACCGGAAATCACTATTATAAAAAAGGTGAAAGTTCCCGTAGACTTTATACCGCACGCCGTCATGCCTTCTTAATAATATTTGATAATAATAAAACTATTTTGAGGATCCTGATCGATGTCAAATGTGAATGACTCATGAAGTAAAGAATCTGATGGAATGTGTTGAATGTGATGAGGAATGTGTATGCAAAGAAATATAAGAAGAAAGAGATGAGCGTCTGACCATAAGTACCCGAGCCAGAAGTTGACGGGAGATCAAAGTTGCGCCGAACAACTGAACTCCGGATCAGGATGCTATAACTTGTACAAAGTCAGAGTCAATCTGCATGAAATATTTGTCTTGAAACATTCGAATGACACAGAAAGCTTCTTCACGCATTATCAGATGTCTCAAAAGCGTGTTCTTGATAAGACGAGATAAGCCGAAACGGAAGCTATGATTACACACACTGTCAACGATGTTCTTATTAGCTTTAATTAATCTTAAGGAAACGATATGGTAAGCCACGATGTCTGTGGTGAGATTTTGGATATATCTCATCTAAATGTTTACATACTTTAAATGAAGATTGCTTATATCTACCTCAAGACATTTTATAAATATTAAGAAGTTTTACGTAAAGTGTATCTTTCCAGTAAAAAAAAGTCTAAATTTCAGTATATTGCTTGATTTATTTTTTCCTTTCATTTCTTGATCTTGCCTTTTATCTTAGGATTTAGAAAATCATTAAACAAAAACAAAATACTTTGAAAATAAACCTCATTGTGGAAAAATAATAATAATAATAATAATCAGTTAGAATTAAAAAAAAAAAAAAAAAAAAAAAAAAGAGCCTGAAGACATGTTCCTATCCTGGACAGATGCAGGTCACCCGATGAGAACACGCGAGAGAACCAACTGACTCATAACCACATTGCACAATAGCGAAAACGTCTCATAATAACGCCACCTTCCCATGTAGAGAGGCTGCCACCGCAGTAAGTACTGTAAACGTTCCTTCTGTGAAAAAAAAAAAACGATAGCTAGTTGTCATCATGCCTTCTTAATTTCTCTATCTATCTACCCATCTGTCTGTCAGGATGTCTGTTTATATGTCCATCTGTCTATCTGCTCTTCGTTGTCATCGTGGCATCACGAAAGAAGCTGGACCACTAACAAGCCTTCGCAATATACCGCAATATGTTTAACAAGGTAAATATCGTGAACGTTTCCTATATCGAACGTATACAGTACTACGGCCACGGATGATGATAAAAGATAAGGACACATTGAATGGCATGACCCACGTGTGGACGACATTGCATAATACCTTAACACCATTTCCAGGAATGAACTGAACATACTATCTTTTTTTATTTTATTAACACGTCATTCCTGCAGTGCTGGGCGTGACGTCGTGTGTTCATTATCTAAGTCTCTTATTTTTACCAATTTTTTGGACCCATCTCCCCACCCCACCCCCACCCCTCCACCCCCCTCTCTCCTTTCCTGCTTTTCCTCGAGTCAAATTCCTCCGCCCATGGAGTGTTCGTTTGTCATGGGAGAAGACGGCGGGGAGAGGCGTTCTCAGTTACTCCTATACATATACAGTTATACATAAAAATACACACTAATGCATTCATTAAATACTCACAGACTCGCAAACACAACTACATACAAACACAAACACACAAACATATATGCAATAATGGACACAAACGAAATGCAGACAACCACTCAAATCCAGGTTAGCTTTCACTTCCTGAGTAAACTATTAGTATTTTACAATCTCTGTTGAGTTCCTTGACTGCGCTACTGTGTGCCAATCTCACCATGGTGTCACCGATGAGATAATGCACTGAAAGCTATATAAAGGTCTAAGGAACTAATCAAACTCCAATTCCAAAATTCGTATATGTGAGAAACTCATCTGTGCTTTAAGTATTCAGAAATAAATACACATGCGCCATTATATGCACTGTTAGATCAATGATGATATGATATAGATCTCTGCATCTGAATAAAACAGTCATTCGCCTAAAGAACACTCAAGTGCAATATCTGTGTATCGCCCCGAATCCACCCACACATCTGATACAACCCCGCCCCACTCACTCTCTCGTTATATCAATGCCTCTAATCTGTGCGATCTCTCTTTCTCTCTCTCTTCATCTCTTTCTTGCTAGCGTCCTCTTACTTTCTCTCACCTACCTCTGTATCTATTTGTCTCTTTATCTGCCACCGATTTGTCTTCTTATACTATCTATTCTCGTGCCTGTCTTATTCCGCCAGTTCGTTGTCATTGACCCTTATCAACCGAGGGCATAAGGTCGAGATCATTCGGGAAGGAGGAAGCCGCCACCACAAAACGTTTATCGCGATGATGTCTTCAACGTGTCGTCGACACGCTCGCCTGTTCATTACCTGATCTTTCTTTTCTTATGAAAATCAAGGCAGCTGTACAATCCTTTGAATTACCTGAAAGAAGGGTATAAGACATAGGGCTTCGGAATAGTGTTGAAATTCTTGTCTTACACGGCATAGACGTAATGCAGTGACGTCATAGACATGGCCAAACGTTTTTTCCAACACATTACGCAAGTTTTGGCAGTATAAAAGGGTCGAGGGAGACCATGGAGGAACACTTCCATTCTACACTTCACTCGAGAAACAATGCAGAGGATCCACACTGTGAACATGGCGGGTTGGCGGTCCTTGTGCGTTTGGTTGCTTTTGGCGGCGTCGCTGGCGGCCGCGACGCCCGGGTGGGACGATAGCCCTCCTCCGCCGTTCCCGTCATCCGGAACGGAACTCGGCTCGAAATCAGTCCCGCGGAGGGACATTCGTGTTCTGCTCGAAGGAACTGGAACCCATCGCCGACCTCCACCACTACCAGGTGCGTGTATATATGTAAGTGTCTGTTACTTCGGGAATGAAATATTATTTAGGCTCTTCCCAGGTGTGCAGATGTAAATATTTGGCAATTGCGTGAGTTGACCTAGTCAATGTTAATCATAAGAGGCAATCATATAATTCCTCTATCTTTTAACATATCTACATATAGGTTTATACACACATGCATTACCACACGAAAGACAGAAATAGGGAATTCATAATTCAATATTTAGTGTTCATAATGCTCACACTCAACAGTCATTCATCGAATATATCAATGATAGCAGGAAAGACGATAATCCGCGTTTGCTCAGTAAATCCGAAGATAGTGAATGACACGTGTCCCAAGCCTAATTCCCTTCCTTGCCGACAGGTGGCGTGGAGAGACAGCGATGGACTCGCCCTCAGCCAGGATCCTGAGACGCCCTTGTTCACTCTCGGCCGAGGCACTCACGTCCCTCACTCGTACCTCGTGTTGGCACCTTTCGGCCCCGACAGCGCCGGCGAGTACAGCTGCGTCCTGTTCTTCCGTGGACGGGAAGTGGCGTCCTCGACCGTCCATCTCCAGACCAAGACAACTCGCTCAGCTCGATCGAGGAACAAGCGAAGTTCCTACAGGACTGCCTCATGATCTCTAGTCCTTATTTGTACCAAAGACTATATTTTAACTTATTTACGTTATTTATTTCCTATTTATTAATAAGATACATGCATTTTAAATCATATACCTTCTTATTTGTGTTCTATTTAACAATAAAATCGATTTGATAATCTAACTTTTATTTCCATGGATTTTAATTGCTCAACCTTATAGAAAGGATACTATTGCACGATTCCTAGTCCCTTTTTTGTACCAAAGGCTATATGTTAACTTATGCATGTTTTATTTTTATATTTGCTATTTATCAAATTGACATGATAACCAAGCTCCACTTTCCCTTCCCGAAAACTATAACTTCTCCACCTGTGAATATAGATTTCTCTGCCGTTTTTGGCATAATGCTTTCTGATGTTCCCATGCGTGCTTGTCCTCTGTTTGAGTGTGTGTGTGTGTGTGATTCCTCCTCCGTCACTTCTCTGTCGTCATTTCAAATCGCCTTATATTCAAATGTTCTAAAAATCATCACTTGTAATGAATGAATTACATTTGATGAAATTAAAAAGGAAGAAATGAAAGAGAAAGACAATCAAGCAAGAGTTAACGGAAAAGAACACGATCAGGAGAACCGGAAGATGATCCAAGATGTTCATGAGGTCTTTGAAAAAGAGTTGGATCTTTTAATGAAATCAAAGAATCCTAAAGGATGCTTAATGTTCTGATAATAAAGATCCCTTCATCGTACGTACACCCGAAGCAATTTCGCCCACTCACTTTGAGAATCATTGGATTTAAATTGAACAACTTTCGTTGCATGCAATATTGCTTTCTTTTCTAATTGAGGAATACTGAAGTAATATATCGTGTGTCATTGTGTAGTTAATGACTTATTGTGAGAAAACGTCTATAGTTGGTACTCTTTAGTTTAATTCTACGAATTAAAGAGCGAATTACAATACAAGTCAAAAGGAAAGACATCAAGAGTGTCCTAACAGACGCTGGTGAATTTCGAAAAATAGCTTCCGGTTCTCTTCTCATCGTGCATCACACAAGTGTGAGATTAGCGCTGGCACGCGGGATAATGCCGATTGCGTGAAGAGATTTATTGTGTTTTGAGAGTACTTTGAGAAGGAAAAATACTTAGAAGTGCTAAATCTATCATGTTATTGTATATTTTACAAGTGCCTAAGGACAGAAATCTAGAAGTTTCTCGAATCCATTTTTTCTTTTCATTACCTGTGTTGAGTTCATATCCCTTTCCTTGTGATTTGTTAAATGTTATTTGATAGACACGATTGTATGTTTTTTTCCTTTGTTTCACATATCCTTAATTATTCACTTACACTAAATGTCGTTTTATCATTAATAGTTTTGCCTCTCGTAATAGATTACGTTGCATTGCTCTGTTCCGATAAGGCTGATCGTATTAATACTTTCATCCTGTTGAAAGGATGACGAAAGTTAGAGGCATTCACTTACGTTTTCATTGAGTTTTATCTTACAATGATAACGATGCAATTACTGACACAGCAGCGAGAGAGAAAGGGGAAGAGCCTAAGATAACATGTCGCTAACTTGTTCTCTGATCAGCTGGACTTTGGCGTCAGTCTTACACGTGATCTTGACCGATTCAGCATTGGAGTCTGTATGACTCATTCATTTTAAATGCTCATCAATTATCAAATATTCTTGATGTTATTAATATCATCATCATTATTTATATAAATTTAAAGAAAATATAAAGTTAGAAGTTAATAAACGAGAAAGGACAAACTGAATGAAGAAAAAAAGCAAGCGGTGGATAAACGCGAGGACACAGAGGAAAGGGAAGAAGCTCTGATGATACCCATCACGATATCTTAACAAACCCAGTAAGACATCATGTCATCTTATAAAAAGTTGGATGTCTTTCTGGAATGACGTAAGAACACTTTTTGTTCTAATATCGCATCGCCTACGCACAGCTATTTTATTAAGTCGATAGAATTCTTTTATTTATTCTATGGGAAGGAGAGACACAATCGAAGAAAGATACACAGAGAGAGAGAAAGAGAGAGAGAGAATATAGATAGATAGATTAATATATATAGAGAGATATCTGTGGTAAATATATAGGCTATCCCACGAGAGAGAGAGAGAGAGAATAGAGAGATAGATAGATAAATAGAGGGAGAGAGAGAGAACTGTGGTAATTATGTAGTCTATTCTACGTCGGCCATCGTCTTGACGCAATGTGCATCATTATCTTAATTTGCTGCAACGCGATCCGTGAAACAAACGCGTATCTTGTTCTCATTACGTAACTATGGCCATTGCTTATGCAATCCCTAACGTCATGTTGCATTCTTCCTCTCTCCCTCTCCCTCTCTATATCTGTCTTCGATTGTGTCACCCATTTCCATATCACTCTGTCATCTTCAGAACTATTAGAATTAATTCTGCTATTGTGGTTCTTATCTCTAAAATCGCCTTAAATATTCGACCAATATCATCATCGCTAACATTATGATCTGTTGGTGTGTCTCCTTTGGCTGTTGAGAGCATCTTGGATTTGTCATGTTGGAAGTGCCTGACATGATCATCATCATCTCTTTTGTTACTATCAAAGTTGAATTCATTTGGTATCTAAGGAAAGGAAATTGATAATGAAGAGTATTTATTGCATATACATTATATATAAAAAGGTTTATAGATAGAGCAGAATAGAGCCAATAAAGCCAATTATATCATATAGGTTTCCATACACGTTTGTTATCATCACTGTTATAATCGTCCGCTTATTTGTATGATGGTCAGTATGTTTGTTTTATGTGTGTGTGTGTGTGTGTGTGTGTGTTTCCAGAACACGAATTCAGAGGAGACTCCCAGATGAGTCCGCGGAAAGATATCCAGAGTTTCAGGTTGGGTTTCGTAACATAGCTTCCGGTTTACTTGTGAAAATACAGCATTTATCACACTAGTTAGTGTAGAAGTTACGAGAGTTTAAAGTTAAAAAATAATATCAATATTGCATTAAAACCTGACTTATCGTGTTTATTTGAATTTGATATCATTGTATTCACACGTTTGTCTTGTTTTTGTTTTTTATTTTATTCATCCTCAATCATTTACTTATACTAATTGGTGTTACAGGATTCATTATCTAGTATTAATGAAATAAACAGTGATTCGTTGTCAAGTTTTGAACAAAAAGAAAGGGGGAGAGAGGGAGACAGATAAACCAAAACACACACAAAAAAGTAACCCAAAAAGAGAGATAACAACATATGTATATATACATATATATATATATATATATATATATATATATATATATATATATGTGTGTGTGTGTGTGTGTGTGTGTGTGTGTGTGTGTGTGTGTGTGTGTGTGTGTGTGTGTGTGTGCGTGTGTTTCCAGAACACGAATTCAGAGGAGACTCCCAGATGAGTGCACGGAAAGACATGCAAAGTCTCAGGTTGGCTTTCGTAACATAGCTTCCGGTTTCCTTTTGAACATATATCATTTATCACACTAATTAGTGTAGAAGTTACGAGAGTTTAAAGGCAAAATAATTGTATCTATATTGAATTGAAACCTCTTGACTTATCGTGTTTATTTCATTTTTATATCATTGTATTAAACGTTTGTCTTGTTTTTGTCTTTTACTTCATTTATCCTCAATCGTTTACTTATACTAAATTCATTATCTAGCATTAACGAAATAAACAGTGATTCGTTGTCAAGTTTTGAACTAAAAGAGAGGGAGAGAGAGGGAGACAGATAAACCGAAACACACACACAAAAGTAACACAAGGAGAGAGATACAACAAAAAGAGAGGGAGAGAGAGAATGAGAGAGAGAGAGAGAAACAGAAACAGAAAGACAGAGTATGTTCGTCACGCTTAAGCGAATGAAACGTCTCCTAAGAATTCTTATCAGCATTTCTATAATTAGATTGCCACGCGTGTTTGAGGTCGCATCGCCCGTGAGCGTTTGTTGTATTTGATGCAGTCTATAATGCAGCTGTTAAAATGGAGAACAAACAGGAAAAATATGAATAGGTATATATATATATATATATATATATATATATATATATGTATGTATATACATATGTATATATATGTATGTATCTCTCTCTCTCTCTCTCTCTCTCTCTCTCTCTCTCTCTCTCTCACTCTCTCTCTCTCTCTCTCTCTCTCTCTCTCTCTCTCTCTCTCTCTCTCTCTCTCTCTCTCTCTCTCTCTCTCTCTCTCTTGTTTGGTTCATTCTCTGACCCTGTCTTACACCCCCCTATCTCCCCCTCGCCCTGTGTCTTTTCTTAATGTCATAGTGCGTTGTTCAGTATTATGATTTTCCTCAGAGGAATCACTGAAGTCAAATTCACAATGAAAGAAAAGGAAGAGGAGATGCGTTCTTGACCATTCGTACTTACATACAAACACACAAAGACTCATAACACACTCCTACTGAATAGGCAAAGACACACATACATAGCATATCATTTGAGACTGAATCCAAGTACATTACTTTCTTTATGTAATGTTAGAATATTTTATCTACCTATGCTTGATATTTTCAGTTAATTAGAATGGTTGATTTATAGTATGAAAAATTCTTTTGAGTTTTGTATGTTAGTGATACATGCCAAAAGAAGAGTGGAAAAGTGAATAGTCTGTTCATACGCAAAACACACATAAAACCTCTATTATTTTCTCTTCCTGAGTAAACTATCAACGTTTTACAATTCGCGTGTTTATCTTATCATGGTGTCACCCACGCGATAATGTATTCCTTGATTGCATGATGTTATCGGGAAGTTCGCTTCATTAAATGGAAACTATTTTCCTTCATTTACAGCTATGATTATACAATGAAAAATAAAGAGACAATAAAGAACATCTGGGAAACGATAATCATAGAGAAATGCATCCGACCAAATGCAGAACTCCGCCATTGCTGATGACAAGATGACAAAGTTATTTGGGATCAGATTGTTAGGCGACACGAGCACAGGAGTCAGTCGACACAGCCAGAATATATTTGCAAAATGACGTTGATGAAGTAGAAACAGACACACACTCACATATAACATTGGAAATGGCATTCAGAAGGGAAAACAGAGAGAGAGAGAAAAGAGAAACAGAGACTATAAGGCTTATGGCAGAGAGTGTCATAATGGAAATAAAAGTTAGATTATCAAATCAACTTTATTGTTAAATAGAGCACAAATAAGAAGGTACATAACTTAAGATGTATCTATTCTATTAATAGATAGGAAATAAATACAAAATAAATAAGTTAAAACATAGTCTGGTACAAATAAGGACTAGAGATCATGGGGACAGTCCTGGCAAGACTTCGCTTGTTCCTCGATCGAGCTGAGCGAGTTGTCTTGGTCTGGAGATGGACGGTCGAGGACGCCACTTCCCGTCCACGGAAGGGCAGGACGCAGCTGTACTCGCCACGGCTGTCGGGGCCGAAGGTGCCAACACGAGGTACGAGTGAGGAACGTGAGTGCCTCGGCCGAGTGAACAAGGGCGTCTCCAGAGATCGGCTGAGGCCCGATGTCCGTCGCTGTCTCTCCACGCCACCTGTCGGCAAGGAAGAGAATTAGGCTTGGGACATGTACCACTCCCTATATGATCCAATATATTTTCAGTTAAACAGTAAGTATTTACTGAGTTTTATGAAGGAAAGTTATGTACGAGGAATCTTGTGTGACCGATTTGTGGTATGAATATATTGCTAAAATTTCAGAATGCAATGTGTGCATCTATATCCCGAAAGACCTGATCATCGCATCTTACTAACTTCTTTAATATTTCAAATCATGTCGAGAAAACTATGGTACATGTATTATTTTTAAACATCACAATCACTCATTTATCACACCGATAAACCACTAAATGTTTACTCCATTTAAGTGCAAGTACATCTCTCAATTGCTCTAAATTGCTCCATGGACACCAGGCAGTCAACCAAATAGTGTAGCTACGACCTGGCGCACTTACGCACACGCACCTGGTAGTGGTGGAGGTCGGCGATGGGTTCCAGTTCCGCCGAGCAGAACACGAACGTCCTCTCCGCGGGACTGATTTCGAGCCGAGTTCCGTTCCGGATGACGGGAACGGCGGAGGAGGGCGACCGTCCCACGGGCGTCGCGGCCGCCAGCGACGCCGCCAAAAGCAACCAAACGCACAAGGACCGCCAACCCGCCATGTTCACAGTGTGGATCCTCAGCCTGGATTCCCGAGAGCGACGCAGGAGGGAGACAAGTGTCCGCCATGGTCTCACTCCAGCCTTTTATGAAGCCAAAAGAATGGCGCAATGCGGAGAGAACGTTTGCAAATTGGCGCGAAAATGTCAAAACTCACCTGTGCGTGCGTACGTGACGCAATATTCACCTCCGCGTCATTACGTCACTCTGGCAAGACATCCACCTTTGCCTGACTTGCTGAGACATCATCTTCAGGGATTTCGTCAGCGCTTATTTTCTTTCCTCAGCTACGTCTCCTCCCTCTTCCTCTTTTACGGCTCTCACTCCCTCTTTTCTTACTTCTCTTCTTGCTCCCATTTCTCTTACTCATTTATTTCAGCCTTTGCTCTATTTTATCCGCATATTACTTTTACTTTTACATTTACTCTGGCAAGACATCCTACTTTCATGAGGTCTTGATTGGCGTCGCTTCTTTCCTTTCCTTTTCTACGTCTCCTTCCGTTTATCTTTATCCGTCTCTCGCTCCTTTTTGTTTCACTTTTCTTCTTCCTCGTCCGCCCCCGCTTCTTCTTTTCTTCTTCTTTCTTTCTATTTTTTTTCTCCTGTCGTTTCAAAACGGAAATCACTACTATAGAAATTTGGTGAAAGTTCCCGTAGACTTTATCCCGAACGCCGTCATCCATAATATTTGATAATGATAAAAGTATTTTGAGGATCCTGATCGTTATCAAATGTGAATGACTCATGGAGCAAAGAATCTGATGTTGAACCGGTCGAGATCACGTTCAAGACTGACGTGGAGGTCTAGCTGATCGGAAGACATGTTGGAGACATGTTATCTTCGACTCCTCCCCCTTTGTCTCTCGCTCCCTCTCACTCTGCTTTGTTATTTTTCTCTCTGCTTCTTTCTCTCTTTCTCTTATTCTCTCTCTACAGATACCCTCCCTACTTCCGTCTCTCGAAGGATGAAGCAACCTCCGTGGTTTATTTGTTTTTCTTCCTCTCTACATATCCATATAATCATCTCCCTCTTTCTATTACCCATCCTTTCCCAGTCTCTCTCTCCCTCTCATCCCATTCTTTCTCATTCCCCACCTCCTCTCTCTCCTTCTCTTTCTTTCTTTATCTCTCTCTCTATCTGTCTATTTATCTATCTCTATCTATCTATCTATCTATCTATCTATCTATCTAATTCTCACTCACTCACACTTACTCTCTCACTCTCACTCTCTCTGTCTTTTCCTTTAGTTTTAATATGTTTTTACTTCTTTCAATCTACCAGTTTATTTCCAATTCGTATCCTTTGTTTTCGTGTTAAAATCCGGTCTCAACAAAGCCTCACATACAGTTCTATATTCTTATAAGTTAATCTTTCCTCTATGCATTTTGGGAAAGCTTATTGCTCAGGGACGTCTTTCTGGATCAATATTCTTCCTTCTCCCTAAGGAGAAAGCTCTGTCAAGTGCAGGTTTCATTAACGGTCTGTGCATTTTTAATTCACAGCAATTTCATTTGTTACAATGATCCACTATCATAAGATGAAACTCATAGGAAACATGGATTAATGAATCAATCTTCCGTCATCTTTTCAACAGCAAGAACGTATTGATATAATCAGCCTTATCAGCACAAAACTTTGCAATGAATCACAATATATTTCAATGATGCCAAGCAATCCATCTCATGACGACATTTAGGATAAGTGAATGATCGAGAGTCATTTAATGTTCTCATACTTCCTTTCGCAAGTGAAAGCAAAGATCAACTTTTCTCAAGGTCATATTGGAAAGATAAGATGGACCTATTAAGATTATGAAGTGTGGGAGAGAAAGAGAGAGGGGTTCAAGCGAGAGAGAGAGAGAGAGAGAGAGAGAGAGAGAGAGAAAGATTAAGATCGAGTGAAAGAATGAGACTGAGAAAGATAGAAAGATTTAGAGAAAAGGTGAGATAATGAGAAAGGGAGAGTTTTTATCTCTAGTATTTATCACCCACATTCTCTCGACCGTTAACCAAAGACGTTTGAAAGTTCAACTATCTGAGTCTCGCTGGAATTCAACCTCCTCCTTGTCCTCAACTGCCTTCCCCAGCGTGATCTCAGCCCGCGGTGCCACCCACCTTGAGAATAGTCATTAAGATTTGTGTAAAGAGTTGTCATGGGGTCCGGCCTAATAAATATGAAATGAACGATTCATTTTTAAAAAATCATTCTTTCATTTTTACATATAATTAGGAAATATAAAATAAAAGATTCATATTAAGTACCATAAAAATCACGATTTGAATTTACATAAGCGCTACACAACGAACATCGTTCGTTTTGAAAACCGACTGTTTACAGATTTAAAATTCCCGAGCCGCGGAACTGCGGTATTAAAGTCCCTATTTGAGAATGCTATCGCGCTGCCTTAAAGAGAATGATGCATGAGGAATGTGTATGCAAAGAAATATAAGAAGAAAGAGATGAGCGTCTGACCATAAGTACTCGAGCCAGAAGTTGACGGGAGATCAAAGTTGCGCCGAACAACTGAATCGGGATCAGGATGCTATAACTTGTACAAAGTCAGAGTCAATCTGCATGAAATATTTGTCTTGAAACATTCGAATGACACAGAAAATTTCTTCACGCATTATCAGATGTCTCAAAAGCGTGTTCTTGATAAGACAAGATAAGCCGAAACGGAAGCTATGATTGCACACACTGTCAACGATGTTCTTATTAGCCTTAATTAATCTAAAGGAAACGATATGATAAGCCATCGGTGTCTATGGTGAGATTTTGGATATATCTCATCTAAATGTTTACATTCTTTAAATGATTTCGTGATCTTGCCTTTTATCATATGATTTTGAAAATCATTAAACAAAACCAAAATACTTTGAAAATAAACCTGATTGTGGAAAAAAAAAAATGATTAATCAGTTAGAATTTTAAAAAAAACTGGAAGAGCATGAAGACATGTCCCTATCCTGGACAGATGCAGGTCACCCGATGAGAACACGCGAGAGAACCAACTGACTCATAACCACATTGCACAATAGCGAAAACGTCTCATGATAACGCCACCTTGCCCATGTAGAGAGGCTGCTGACGCAGTAAGTACTGTAAACGTTCCTTCTGTGAAAAAAACAACAAAAAAAACGATAGTGTGTTGTCATCATGCCTTCTTGATTTCTCTATCTACCTATCTGTCTGTCTGTCTGTCTGTTTATATGTCCATCTGTCTATCTGCTCATCGTCGTCATCGTGACATCATGAGAGAAGCTGGACCACTAACAAGCCTTCGCAATAGACCGCAATATGTTTAACAAGGTAAATATCGTGAACGTTTGTTATATCGAACGTATACAGTGCTACGGCCACGGATGATGATAAAAGATAAGGACACATTGAATGGCATGACCCACGTGTGGACGACATTGCATAATACCTTAACACCATTTCCAGGAATTAACTGAACATACTACGGAATATGTCTCCCTTATCTTTTCTGATTAACACGTCATTCCTGCAGTGCTGGGCGTGACGTCGTGTGTTCATTATCTGAGTCTATTTTCTTTACCCATTCTTTGGACCCATCCCCCCTTCACCCCCCTCTCTCCTTTCCTGTTTTTCCTCAAGTCAAATTCCTCCGCCCATGGAGTGTTCGTTTGCCATGGGAGAAGACGGCGGGGAGATGCGTTCTCAGTTACTCCTATACATATACAGTTATACATACAAATACACATTAATACATTCACTAAATACTCACAGACTCGCAAACACAACTACATACAAACAAAAACACACAAACATATATGCAATAATGGACACAAACGAAATGCAGACAACCACTCAAATCCAGGTTAGCTTTCACTTCCTGAGTAAACTATTAGCATTTTACAATCTCTGTTGAGTTCCTTGACTGCGCTACTGTGTGCCAATCCCACTATGGTGTCACCGATGAGATTATGCACTGAAAGCTATATAAAGGTCTGTCGAGATATTCACACTATTGGGGTATTTCTAATCAAATGAGGAACTAATCAAACTCCAATTCGAAAATTCGTATATGTGAGAAACTCATCTGTGCTTTAAGTATTCAGAAATAAATACACATGCACCATTGTATGCACAGTTAGATCAATGATGATATGATATAGATCTTTGCATCAGAATAAAACACTCACTTGCCTAAAGAACACTCATGTGCACTATCTGTGTTTCGCCCCGACTCCACCCACACATCTGATACAACCCCGCCCCACTCACTCTCTCGTTATATCCCAGCCTCTAGTCTGTGCATTCTCTCTTTCTCTCTCTCTTCATCTCTTTCTCGCTAGCGCCCTCTCACTTTTTCTCACTTACCTCTTTATCTATTTGTCTCTGTATCTATCACCGATTTGTCCTCTTACACTATTATTATCGTGCCTGTCTTATTCCGCCATTCGTTGTCATTGACCCTTATCAACCGAGGGCATAAGGTCGAGATCATTCGGGAAGGAGGAAGCCGCCACCACAAAACGTTTATCACGAAGATGTCTTCAACGTGTCGTCGACACGCTCGCCTGTTCATTACCTGATCTTTCTTTTCTTATGAAAATCAAGGCAGCTGTGCAAACCTTTGAATTGCCTGAAAGAAGGGTATAAGACGTAGGGCTTAGGAATAGTGTTGAAGATCTTGCCGTACACGGCATAGACGTAATGCAGTGACGTCATAGACATGGCCAAACGTTTTCTCAACACATTACGCAATTTTTGGCAGTATAAAAGGGTCGAGGGAGACCATGGAGGAACACTTCCATTCTACACTTCACTCGAGAAACAATGCAGAGGATCCACACTGTGAACATGGCGGGTTGGCGGTCCTTGTGCGTTTGGTTGCTTTTGGCGGCGTCGCTGGCGGCCGCGACGCCCGTGGGACGGTCGCCCTCCTCCGCCGTTCCCGTCATCCGGAACGGAACTCGGCTCGAAATCAGTCCCGCGGAGAGGACGTTCGTGTTCTGCTCGGCGGAACTGGAACCCATCGCCGACCTCCACCACTACCAGGTGCGTGTATATATGTACGTGTCTGTTACTTCGGGAATGAAATATCATTTAGGCTCTTCCCAGGTGTGCAGATGTAAATGTTTGGCAATTGCGTGAGTTGATCTAGTCAATGTTAATCATAATAGGCAATCATATAATTCCTCCATCTTTTAACATATCTATATATAGGTTTATACACACATGCATTACCACACGGAAAGACAGAAATAGTGAAATCATGAATGAATTTAGTGTTCATTATCTTCCTCACGCTCAACACTCATTCACAAAAACCCATCGAAGATATCAATGATAGCAGGAAAGACGATAATCCGCGTTTGCTCTGTCCGGAGATAGTGAATGACACGTGTCCCAAGCCTAATACCCTTCCTTGCCGACAGGTGGCGTGGAGAGACAGCGACGGACACGCCCTCAGCCAGGATCCTGAGACGCCCTTGTTCACTCTCGGCCGAGGCACTCACGTCCCTCACTCGTACCTCGTGTTGGCACCTTTCGGCCCCGACAGCGCCGGCGAGTACAGCTGCGTCCTGTTCTTCCGTGGACGGGAAGTGGCGTCCTCGACCGTCCATCTCCAGACCAAGACAACTCGCTCAGCTCGATCGAGGAACAAGCGAAGTTCCTACAGGACTGCCTCATGATCTCTAGTCCTTATTTGTACCAAAGACTATATTTTAACTTATTTATGTTATTTATTTCCTATTTATTAATAAAATATGTGCATATTATATTGTATACGTTCTTATTTGTGTTCTATTTAACAATAAAGTTGATTTGATCATTTAACTTTTATTTCCATGGATTTTAATTGTTCAACCTTTAAAGAATGATACTACGAAATTCCTGTAGAATTGCATGATTCCTAGTCTTTTTTGTACCAAAGACTATATGTTAACATATGCATGTTATATTTTTATATTTGCTATTTTCTAAAATTGACATGATAACCAAGCTCCACTTTCCCTTCCCGAAAACTATTACTTCTCCACCTGGGAATATAAGTTTCACTACTATTTTTGTCATAATCCTTTCTGATGTTTCCATGCTTTTTTATCCTCTTTTTGAGTGTGTGTGTGTGTGTGTGTGTGATTCCTCCTCGTCACTTCTCTGTCGTCATTTCAAATCTCCTTATATTCAACTGTTCTAAAAATCATCATCTGTAATGAATGCATTACATATGATGATATAAAAAGGAGAAATG
Organism: Penaeus japonicus; assembly: GCA_017312705.2. Lineage (NCBI taxonomy): Eukaryota > Metazoa > Arthropoda > Malacostraca > Decapoda > Penaeidae > Penaeus > Penaeus japonicus. The sequence continues at coordinate 31,028 of BOPN01006106.1, forward strand.
AAAGAAACAATCAAGCAAGAGTTAACGGAAAAGAACACGATCAGGAGAACCGAATGAAGATCCAAGATGTTCATGAGATCTTTGAAGAAGAGTTGGATCTTTTAATGAAATCAAAGAATCCTAAAGCATGCTAATTCATACTTTTTTGTTTAATTCTACGAATTAAAGAGCGAATTAAAGTACAAGGCAAAAGGAAAGACATCAAGAGTGCCTTAACAGACGCTGGTGAATTTCGAAAAATAGCTTCCGGTTCTCTTCTCGTCGTGCATCACACAAGTGTGAGATTAGCGCTGGCACGCGGGATAATCCCGATTGTGTGGAGATATTTATCGTGTTTTGAGAGTACTTTGAGAAGGGAAAATACTTAGAAGTGCTAACTCTATCACGTCCCTTCATATTTTACAAGTACTTAAAGACAGAAATCTAGAAGTTTCTCGAATCAATTTTCCCTTTCATTACCAATGTTAAGTTCACATCCCTTTTCTTGTGATTTGTTAAAAGTTATTTGATAGACACGATTGTCTGCTTTCTTCCTTCGCTTCGATTATCCTTAATTATTCACTTGCAGTAAATGTCAGTTTATGTCCAATAGTTTTGCCTATCGTAATAGATTACGTTGCATTGCTCTGTTCCGATAAGGCTGATCGTATTAATACTTTCATCCTGTTGAAAGGATAACGAAAGTTAGAGGCATTCACTTACGTTTTCATTGAGTTTTATCTTACGATGATGCAATAACTGACACAGCAAGAGAGCGAGAACCATAGACGGAAATTGAAAAGCAGAGGAGAGGGAGCGAGAGAGAAAGGGGGAGGGGCCTAAGATAACATGTCACTAACTTGTCCTCCGATCAGCTGGACTTCGGCCTCAGTCTTTTTACTTCTATCAATTATCAGTTATTTTTTATGTTATTGATATCATCATCATTTACATTATTTATCCTTAATTGTAGTTATATAATGATAGTATGAGTAGCGTTGGAAACTTCTTGTATTTATTATGATAGTCAGTTTTCACTTGACGGCGTTCGGGATAAAGTCTAGGGGAACTGTCATCAAATTTCCACATTATTTGTTTTCCAATTGTTATTGTCAACTTGATTTAACGATAAAAGACGGACAAAATAAGGAAATATAAAGTTAGAAGCTAATAAACGAGAAGGGAGAAAATGAAGGAAGAAATAAAGCAAGCGGTGGATAAACACCAGAGGTAACATATGAAAGAGAAGCTCTGATGATATTCATCACGATATCTTAACATACCTAGTTAAAGTCATTTCATTTTTTTTATTAAAAAGTTGGATGTCTCTTTAGAATGACGTAAGAACACGGAAATGAGAGACACAATCGAAGAAAGATACAGAGAGAGAGAGAGAGAATAGATAGATAAATATATAGAGAGAGATCTGTGGTAATTATGTAAGCTATTCCACGTCAATCTTCGTCTTGACGCACTGTGCATCATTATCTGAATCAACGCGATCCGTGAAACGAACTCGTATTTTGTTCTAATTACGTAACCATGGCCATTGATTACGCACCAGGAATCCCTTGCGTCAACATGTTACATTCTTCCACTCTCTCTCTCTCCCTCTCTATATCTATCTTCGATTGTGTCACCCATTTCCATGGAACAAAGTCACTAAAATAATTACAATCGACTAGAAAACTAATGGAATTTCTCACTTTTTCCTCCTGAAAAAAACAAAGGGGAAATGACGGAGGACTATGACGTCATAGAAAAAGTCAAACGCAAGTTAAACAGCAACAAAAAAGAGCAGATGTTCTTTTCACATTACGACGCCAAACTTTACATATTCCAGAGGAAAAAAAGAAGAAGAAATATTTACATGATATTTATGCAGACAGACAGATAGACAGGCAGATAGATAGATAAATAAATCAGAAAGAGATCTTCGTTAGGCTCAGTGATATTATGTAGATTTCCACACTAATCTTTCTCTGTTATCATTATCCTCATTATCGAGATATAATTCCATGATTGTTATTATTGTCATCTGCAAAATTATTAGAGTTAATTCTGATATTGTGGTTCTTATCTCTAAGATCGCCTTAAATATTCGAACAATATCATCATCTCATTTGTTACTATCAATGTTGAATTCATTTAGCATCTAAGTAAAGAAAGTTGATCATGAAGAATATATATTGCATATACATTATATATAAAGAGGTTTATAGATGGATCAGAATAGTCTCGTTAAAGCCAATGATATTATGTAGGGTTCCATATAAATGATGATTATAAAAATCATCCGCTGCTATTTGTATGATGGTCAGTATGTATATATATATATATATATATATATATATATATATATATATATATATATATATATATGTGTGTGTGTGTGTGTGTGTGTGTGTGTGTGTGTGTGTGTGTGTGTGTGTGTGTGTGTGTGTGTGTGTGCGCGTGTGTTTCCAGAACACGAATTCAGAGGAGACTCCCAGATGAGTGCACGGAAAGACATCCAGAGTTTCAGGTTGGCTTTCGTAACATAGCTTCCGGTTTCCTTTTGAACATACATCATTTATCACACTAATTAGTGTAGAAGTTACGAGAGTTTAAAGGCTAAATAACAATATCAATATTGAATTGAAACCTCCTGACTTATCGTATTTGATTTTTATATCATTGTATTAAATGTTTGTCTTTTTTTGTCTTTTATTTTATTCATCCCCAATCATTTACTTATACTAAATGGTGTTAATGGATTCCTTATCTAGCAGTAATGAAATAGATAGTGATTCGTTGTTAAGTTTTGAACTAAAAGAGAGGGAGAGAGAGGGAGACAGATAAACCAAAACACACACAAAAAAGTAACACAAGGAGAGAGATACAACAAGAGAGAGAGAGACAGAGAGAGAGAGAAACAGAGAGAGAGAAAAAGTATACTCCTCACGCTTAATTAAGAGAATGAAACGTGTCCTTAGGATTCTTATCAGCATTTCTATAATTAGATTTCCAAGCGTGTTTGAGGTCGCATCGCCCGTGAGCGTTTGTTGTATTTGATGTATTCTTTAATGCAGCTGTAAAAATGGAGAACAAACATAAAAATTATGAGTAGGTATATATACATACATACATATATATATATATATATATATATATATATATATATATATATATATATATATATATATATATATATATACATATATATAGATTTATATATATATATATATATATATATATATATATATATATATATATATATATATATATATATATATAAATATACATATATAGATATATATATACATATATATATATATATATATATATATATATATATATATATATATATATATATATATATATATATATATATATATATATAAGTATGCATATATATATAAATATATATATACATATATATATATATATATATATATATATATATATATATATATATATATATATATATATATATATATATATATATATATATGCATATATATACATATATCTATATGTATATATATATATATACATATGAAATATATATATATATATATATATATATATATATATATATATATATATATACATATATATATATATATATATATATATATATATATATATATATATATATATATATGTGTGTGTGTGTGTGTGTGTGTGTGTGTGTGTGTGTGTGTGTGTGTGTGTGTGTGTGTGTGTGTGTGTTTGTGTGTTTGTATATATAAATAAATAAATTTATATATATACATATATATATAAATATATATATGTATGTATATATATATATATATATATATATATATATATATATATATATATATATATATATATATGCGTGTATGTATATCAAGGTCTTATTTGTATACGAATATATATACAACTATAAATGACTCTGGAAATAAAGATCGGGATTAGCACTAGTTCACAATCGTAGATGCAGAAGTGCGAGTAGTTGGTGTTGGTGATTAAGGTCAAGGACCTCGAGTGACTTCGCTATCGTCAGTATATCTCAGGACGGCTCGCTAGGCGGGGCGATGAGCCATCTACAGGAAAATGGGCGTAGCTGTTCCAAGTGTCAGCTTAGGTCGCGATTTCCTGATTGGCTGACTTCGGGTCATCATAATTCATAGGTACGCCCTCTGGTCAGCCTTTGAGGGTGATATTCCTATGATGGGGAGATGACCAGATTTTCCAGAAGGGCTAAAGTTGCAGGTGCTGCCTTTAACGAATCTTTGCCCGATCCCTGGGGGATATACGAAATCCGATAATTGAGAAGGTCACATCTGTGTATTGTAATTTGATCATGTATCTCAGGTCAGACATATGCTCTGTTGACCGTTAAACATTAATACTTTCATACTCGGGCTCTCTGAGTGAGAGTCCCGGCTCCTAACCATATCACCACAACGAGCCGCTAAAAAGAACGTCTAACGAGATGCCTTACATCCATAATGGAAGTTACCTATATGCTCTTAGCAAAGCAGTGATAGCGAGCAGTGATGGCATTTAATATAGAAATACAAATTTTACCTCCCTGACAGGGAATTGAACTCAGGCCCTCTGAGTGAGAGTCACGGCTTCTAACCATATTTTAAACCTAACATATACTAAATACATTATTGCATTCTACCATCTTTCACACATAAATATAACCTCGGTAACCTGATTTGTGATTTGAATTTCTAATTCATTCTCACCGAGTGGCCACGGGGATTGTCTGTAAAACTTCGCTATCACTGCTCTGCTAAAAGCATATTGGTAACTTCCATGATGGATGTAAGGCATCTGGTTAGACATTCCTTTTAGTGGCTCGTTGTGGTGATATGGTTAGAAGCCGGGACTCTCACTCAGAGAGCTCGAGTTCAATTCCCTGCCAGGGAAGTAAAATTTGTATTTCTATATTAAATGCGTTATTGCATTCTACCATCTTTCACACACACACACACACACACACATATATATGTGTGTGTGTGTGTATGTACACACACATATATATATATATATATATATATATATATATATATATATATATATATATATATATATATATATGTGTGTGTTTATTTGTATGTATACATTAAATTAAATCTAAACGACCAGAGAAACAGATAAGAAACGTCTAGTGATAAGAGCCACGTGGGCATGACTTTGCGTTATCGAATCTCATGTCACAACATTATTTCCATGAATGAACCAAGTATATTACGGAATCTGTCACCCACACGCGTCCTGATTAAGACCTTGAAATGTTCACTATCTGAGAATCTTGTTTGGTTCATTCTCTGACCCTGTCCTTACACCTCTTCCTCCCCCCATACCTCCCCCTCACTCTGTGTCTCTTCTTAATGCCATATTGAATTGTTCAGTATTATGATTTTCCTCAGAGGAATCACTGAAGTCAAATTCACAATGAAAGAAAAGGAAGAGGAGATGCGTTCTTGGCCATTCGTACTTACATACAAACACACAAAGACTCATAACACACTCCTACTGAATAGGCAAAGACACATATATGTATACATAGCACATCATTTGAGACTGAATTCAAGTACATTGCACTCTTTATGTAATGTTAGAATATTTTATCTACCTATATTTGATATTTTCATTTAATTAGAAGGGTTGATTTATAGTATGATAAATACTGTTGAATTTTGTAAATTAGTGATAAATTCCAAAGAAAAGTGGAAAAGTATGTTCATACACAAAGCACACACATACATAAAACCTCTATCCTTTTCTCTTCCTGAGTAAACTATCAACGTTTTACAAGTCGCGTGTTTATCTTATCATGGTGTCACCCAAGCGATAATGTATTCCTTGATTGTATGTTATCAGGAAATTCGCTTCATTAAATGGAAATTATTTTCCTTCATTTACAGCTATGATTATACAATGAAAAATAAAGTACTCAAACGCAAGACAATAAAGAACATCTGGGAAACGATAATCGTTAGAGAAACGCACCCGACCAGATGCAGAACTCCGCCATTGCTGATGACAAGATGACAAAGTTATTTGGGATCAGATTGTTAGGCGACACGAGCACAGGAGTCAGTCGACATAGCCAGAATATATTTGCAATATAACGTTGATAAATGAAATAGAAACAGACACACACTCACATATGACATTGGAAATGGCATTCAGAAGGGAAAAACAGGGAGAGAGAAAGAAACAGAGACTATAATGCCTATGGCAGAGAGTGTCATAATGGAAATAAAAGTTAGATTATCAAATCAACTTTATTATAAAATAGAACACAAATACGAAGGTAATAATTTAAGATATATATCTTCTATTAATAAATAGGAAATAAATAACGTAAATAAGTTAAAATATAGTTTTTGGTACAAATCAGGACTAGAGATCATGAGGTAGTCTTGTAGGAATTTTGCTTGTTCCTCGATCGAGCTGAGCGAGTTGTCTTGGTCTGGAGATGGACGGTCGAGGACGCCACTTCCCGTCCACGGAAGAACAGGACGCAGCTGTACTCGCCGGCGCTGTCGGGGCCGAAAGGTGCCAACACGAGGTACGAGTGAGGGACGTGAGTGCCTCGGCCGAGAGTGAACAAGGGCGTCTCAGGATCCTGGCTGAGGGCGTGTCCGTCGCTGTCTCTCCACGCCACCTGTCGGCAAGGAAGGGAATTAGGCTTGGGACACGTGTCATTCACTATCTCCGGACAGAGCAAACGCGGATTATCGTCTTTCCTGCTATCATTGATATCTTCGATGGTTTTTTTTATGAATGAGTGTTGAGCGTGAGGAAGTTAATGAACACTATATTAATTCATGATTTCACTATTTTTGTCTTTTCCTGTGGTAATGCATGTGTGCATAAACCTATATTTAGATATGTTAAAAGATGGAGGAATTATATGATTGCCTAGTATGATTAACATTGACTAGGTCAAATCACACAATTGCCAAATACTTATATCTGCACACCTGGGAAGAGCCTAAATAATATTTCATTCCCGAAGTAACATACTCGAACATATATACACGCACCTGGTAGTGGTGGAGGTCGGCGATGGGTTCCAGTTCCGCCGAGCAGAACACGAACGTCCTCTCCGCGGGACTGATTTCGAGCCGAGTTCCGTTCCGGATGACGGGAACGGCGGAGGAGGGCGACCGTCCCACGGGCGTCGCGGCCGCCAGCGACGCCGCCAAAAGCAACCAAACGCACAAGGACCGCCAACCCGCCATGTTCACAGTGTGGATCTTCAGCCTGGATTCCCGAGAGCGACGCAGGAGAGAGAGAAGTGTCCGCCATGGTCTCACTCCAGCCTTTTATGAAGCCAAAAGAATGGCGCAATGCGGAGAGAACGTTTGCAAATTGGCGCGAAAATGTCAAAACTCACCTGTGCGTGCGTACGTGACGCAATATTCACCTCCGCGTCATTACGTCACTCTGGCAAGACATCCGCCTTTGCCTGACTTGCTGAGACATCATCTTCAGGGATTTCGTCAGCGCTTATTTTCTTTCCTCAGCTACGTCTCCTCCCTCTTCCTCTTTTACGGCTCTCACTCCCTCTTTTCTTACTTCTCTTCTTGCTCCCATTTCTCTTACTCATTTTCCTCTCCTTTTATCCGCATTTTACTTTTACTTTTACATTACGGCAATGTTTACTGGCAAGACATCCTACTTTCATGAGCTCTTGATTGGCGTCGCTTCTATTCTTTCCTTTTCTTTTTTTCTCCTTCTTTCGTTCTCTTTTCTTGCCCTGTCGATTCTTCTTTGCTTGTTCTACCAGTCTTTTGTTGTTAGAATGCAAGAATATTCAAAACGGAAATCACGACTATAGAAATTTGGTGAAAGTTCCCGTAGACTTTATCCCGAACGCCGTCATCCATAATACTTGATAATAATAAAAGTATTTTGAGGATCCTGATCGAAATCAAATGTGAATGACTCATGAAGGAAAGAATCTGATGTTGAACCGGTCGAGATCACGTTCAAGACTGACGTGGAGGTCTAGCTGATCGGAAGACATGTTGGAGACATGTTATCTTCGACTCCTCCCTCTTTGTCTCTCGCTCCCTCTCACTCTGCTTTGTTATTTTTTTCTGTGCTTCTTTCTCTTTTTCTCTTATTCTCTCTCTACAGATACCCTCCCTACTTCCCTCTCTCGAAGGATGAAGCAACTTCTGTGGTTCATTTGTTTTTCTTCTCTCTACATATCCATATAATCATCTCCCTCTCTCTATTACCCATCCTTTCCCAATCTCTCTCTCCCTCTCATCCCATTCTTTCTCATTCCCCACCTCCTCTCTCTCCTTCTCTTTCTTTTTTATCTCTCTCTCTATCTGTCATTTATCTATCTCTATCTATCTATCTATCTCTCACTCACTCACACTTACTCTCTCACTCTCACTCTCTCTGTCTTTTCCTTTAGTTTTAATATGTTTTTACTTCTTTCAATCTACCAGTTCATTTCCAATTTGTATCCTTGTTTTCGTGTTAAAATCCGGTCTCAACAAAGCCTCACATACAGTTCTATATTCTTATAAGTTAATCTTTCCTCTATGCTTTTTGGGAAAGCTTATTGCTCAGGGACGTCTTTCTGGATCAATATTCTTCCTTCTCCCTAAGGAGAAAAGCTCAAGTGCAGGTTCCATTGACGGTCTGTGCATTTTTACTTCACAGCAATTTCATTTGTTACAATGATCCCACCATCATAAGATAAATCAATCTTCCGTCATCTTTTCAACAGCAAGAACGTATTGATATAATCAGCCTTATCAGCACAAAACTTTGCAATGAATCACAATATATTTCAATGATGCCAAGCAATCCATCTCATGACGACATTTAGGATAAGTGAATGATCGAGAGTCATTGAATGTTCTCATACTTCCTTTCGCAAGTGAAAGGAAAGATCAACTTTTCTCAAGGTCATATTGGAAAGATAAGATGGATCTATTAAGATTATGAAGTTGTGTGGGAGAGAAAGAGAGAGGGGTTCAAGCGAGAGAGAGAGAGAGAGAGATTAGGATCGAGTGAAAGAATGAGATTGAGAAAGAGAGAAAGATTTTGAGAAAAGGTGAGATAGTGAGAAAGAGAGAGTTTTTATCTCTAGTATTTATCACCCACATACTCTCGACAGTAACCAAGACGTTGAAATGTTCACTCTCTGAGTCTCTCTCGCTAGATTCAACCTCCGCACCATCCTCAACTGCGCTACTGTGTGCTGATCTCAGCACGGTGCCACCCACGCGAGAATAGTCATTAGGATTTGTGTAGAGGGTTGTCATGTTGTTCGGTCTAATAAATATGAAATAAACTATTCCTTTTTCAAATTAATTCTTTCATTTTTACATATAATTAGGAAATATGAAATAAAAGATTCATATTAAGTACGATAAAAATCACGATTTGAATTTACATAAGCGCTACACAACGAACATCGTTCGTTTCGAAAACCGACTGTTTACAGATTTAAAATTTCCGAACGGCGGAATTGCGGTACTAAAACATAAGTCCCTATTCAAGAATGCTATCGCGCTGCCTTAAAGAGAATGATGCATGAGGAATGTGTATGCAAAGAAATATAAGAAGAAAGAGATGAGCGTCTGACCATAAGTACTCGAGCCAGAAGTTGACGGGAGATCAAAGTTGCGCCGAACAACTGAATCCGGATCAGGATGCTATAACTTGTTCAAAGTCAGAGTCAAATGCATGAAATATTTGTCTTGAAACATTCGAATGACACAGAAAGTTTCTTGACGCATTATCAGATGTCTCAAAAGCGTGTTCTTGATAAGACAAGATAAGCCGAAACGGAAGCTATGATTGCACACACTGTCAACGATGTTCTTATTAGCTTTAATTAATCTAAAGGAAACGATATGATAAACCACGATGTCTGTGGTGAGACTTTGGATGTATCCCATCTAAATGTTTACATACTTTAAATGAAGATTGATTATATCTACCTCAAGACATTTTTATAAATATGAAGATGACGTTTTACGTGAAGTGTATCTTTCCAGTAAAAAAAAGTTTAAATTTCAGCATATTGCTTGATTTATTTTTTCCTCACATTTCTTGATCTTGCCTTTTATCTTAGGATTTAGAAAATCATTAAGCAAAAACAAAATACTTTGAAAATAAACCTGATTGTGGGAAAAAAATAATCATTTAAAATACAAAAACACTGGAAGAGCCTGAAGACATGTTCCTATCCTGGACAGATGCAGGTCACCCGATGAGAACACGCGAGAGAACCAACTGACTCATAACCACATTGCACAATAGCGAAAACGCAGTAAGTACTGTAAACGTTCCTTCTGTGAAAAAAACGATAGTTGTCATCATGCCTTCCTAATTTCTCTATCTATCTACCTATCTGTCTGTCTGGATGTCTGTTTCTATGTCCATCTGTCTATCTGCTCATCGTCGTCATCGTGGCATCATGAGAGAAGCTGGACCACTAACAAGCCTTCGCAATAGACCGCAATATGTTTAACAATGTAAATATCGTGAACGTTTCCTATATCGAACGTATACAGTACTACGGCCACGGATGATGATAAAAGATAAGGACACATTGAATGGCATGACCCACGTGTGGACGACATTGCATAATACCTTAACACCATTTCCAGGAATTAACTGAACATACTACGGAATATGTCTCCCTTATCTTTTCTGATTAACACGTCATTCCTGCAGTGCTGGGCGTGACGCCGTGTGTTCACTATCTGAGTCTCTTTTTTTTACCCATTCTTTGGACCCATCCTCCCCCTCAGCCCCCCTCCCTTCATCCCCCTCTATCCTTTCCTGTTTTTCCTCGAGTCAAATTCCTCCGCCCATGGAGTGTCCGCAGAGGAATCCGTGAGGTCGTTTGTCATGGGAGAAGACGGCGGGGAGAGGCGTTCTCAGTCACTCCTATACATATACAGTTATACATACAAATACACATTAATACATTCACTAAATACTCACAGACTCGCAAACACAACTACATACAAACAAAAACACACAAACATATATGCAATAATGGACACAAACGAAATGCAGACAACCACTCAAATCCAGGTTAGCTTTCACTTCCTGAGTATTTTACAATCTCTGTTGAGTTCCTTGACTGCGCTACTGTGTGCCAATCCCACTATGGTGTCACCGATGAGATAATGCACTGTAAGCTATATAAAGGTCTGTCGACATATTAACACTATTGGGGTATATTTTAATCAAATGAGGAACTAATCAAACTCCAATTCCAAAACTCAATTATGTGAGAAACTCATCTGTGCTTTAAGTATTCAGAAATACACATGCGCCATTATATGCACAGTTAGATCAATGGTGATATGATATAGATCTCTGCATCTGAATAAAACAGTCATTCGCCTAAAGAACACTCAAGCGCACTATTTGTGTATCGCCCCGACTCCACCCACACATCTGATACAACCCCGCCCCACTCACTCTCTCGTTATATCACTGCCTCTAATCTGTGCGATCTCTCTCTCTCTCTCTCCCTCTATCTATCTATCTATCTATCTATCTATCTCTTCATCTCTTTCTCGCTAGCGCCCTTTTACTTCCTCTCACCTACCTTTGTATCTATTTGTCTCTTTATCTATCACCGATTTGTCCTCTTACACTATCTATCGTGCCTGTCTTATTCCGCCAGTTCGTTGTCATTGACCCTTATCAACCGAGGGCATAAGGTCGAGATCATTCGGGAAGGAGGAAGCCGCCACCACAAAACGTTTATCACGAAGATGTCTTCAACGTGTCGTCGACACGCTCGCCTGTTCATTACCTGATCTTTCTTTTCTTATGAAAATCAAGGCAGCTGTGCAAACCTTTGAATTGCCTGAAAGAAGGGTATAAGACATAGGGCTTAGGAATAGTGTTGAAGATCTTGCCGTACACGGCATAGACGTAATGCAGTGACGTCATAGACATGGCCAAACGTTTTCTCAACACATTACGCAATTTTTGGCAGTATAAAAGGGTCGAGGGAGACCATGGAGGAACACTTCCATTCTACACTTCACTCGAGAAACAATGCAGAGGATCCACACTGTGAACATGGCGGGTTGGCGGTCCTTGTGCGTTTGGTTGCTTTTGGCGGCGTCGCTGGCGGCCGCGACGCCCGTGGGACGGTCGCCCTCCTCCGCCGTTCCCGTCATCCGGAACGGAACTCGGCTCGAAATCAGTCCCGCGGAGAGGACGTTCGTGTTCTGCTCGGCGGAACTGGAACCCATCGCCGACCTCCACCACTACCAGGTGCGTGTATATATGTACGTGTCTGTTACTTCGGGAATGAAATATTATTTAGGCTCTTCCCAGGTGTGCAGAGTATTTGGCAATTGCGTGAGTTGACCTAGTCAATGTTAATCATAATAGGCAATCATATAATTCCTCTATCTTTTAACATATCTACATATAGGTTTATGCACACATGCATTACCACACGGAAAGACAGAAATAGTGAAATCATGAATGAATTTAGTGTTCATTAACTTCCTCACACTCAACACTCATTCACAAAAACCCATCGAAGATATCAATGATAGCAGGAAAGACGATAATCAGTGTTTGCTCTGTCCGGAGATAGTGAATGACACGTGTCCCAAGCCTAATTCCCTTCCTTGCCGACAGGTGGCGTGGAGAGACAGCGACGGACACGCCCTCAGCCAGGATCCTGAGACGCCCTTGTTCACTCTCGGCCGAGGCACTCACGTCCCTCACTCGTACCTCGTGTTGGCACCTTTCGGCCCCGACAGCGCCGGCGAGTACAGCTGCGTCCTGTTCTTCCGTGGACGGGAAGTGGCGTCCTCGACCGTCCATCTCCAGACCAAGACAACTCGCTCAGCTCGATCGAGGAACAAGCGAAGTTCCTACAGGACTGCCTCATGATCTCTACTGTAGTCCTTATTTGTACCAAAGACTATAACTTAACTTATTTATTTTATGTTTATTTCCTATTTATTACTAGAATAGATACATCTTATGTACCTTATGTACAAGTTATGTACCTTCTTATTTGTGTTCTATCTAATAATAAAGTTACTTTTATAACTTTACTTTTATTTCCATGGATTTAAATTGCTCAACCTTCAAGAAAGGATACTACGAAATTCCTGTAGAATTGCATGATTCCTAGTCCTTTTTATACCAAAGACTATATGTTAACTTATGTATACTATGTTTTGATAGTTCCTCTTCATTAATAAAATTGACATGATAATCAAGATCGACTTTCCCTTCCCGAAAACTATAACTTCTCCACCTGTGAATATAGATTTCTCTGCCGTTTTTGGCATAATGCTTTCTGACGTTCCCCTGCGTTCTTGTCCTCTGTTTGAGTGTGTGTGTTGTGTGTGTGTGTGTGTGTGTGTGTGATTCCTCCTCCGTCACTTCTCTGTCGTCATTTCAAATCACCTTATATTCAACTGTTCTAAAAATCATCACTTGTAATGGATGAAGTACATATGATGATAAAAAAGGAGAAATGAAAGAAACAATCAAGCAAGAGTTGACGGAAAAGAACACGATCAGGAGAGGCGGACGAAGATCCAAGATGTTCATGATTTCTCTAAAGAAAAGTTGGATCTTTTAATGAAATAAAAGAATCCTAAAGGATGCTTAATGTTCTGATGACAAAGATTCCTTCATCGTACGTACGCCCGAAGAAGTGTCTGCCCTCACTTTGAGAATCGTTGCATGCAATATTGCTTTCTTTTCTAATTGAGGAATACTGAAGAAATATATCGTGTGTTATTGTGTAGTTGCTGACCTATTGTGAGAAAACGTCTATAATTGGTACTCTTTTGTTTAATTCTACGAATTAAAGAGTGAATTAAAATAAAACACTCAGATAAGTACAAGGCAAAAGGAAAAACAACCCGAGTTTCCTAACGGACGCTAGCGAATGTTCTCTTTTCGTCGTGCATCACATAAGCGTGAGATTAGCGCTGGCACGCGGGATAATGCCGATTGCATGGAGAGATTTATCGCATTTC
>BOPN01006106.1:52500-57500 GCA_017312705.2 Penaeus japonicus
ACAAAATAAATAAGTTAAAACATAGTCTGGTACAAATAAGGACTAGAGATCATGAGGCAGTCCTGTAGGAACTTCGCTTGTTCCTCGATCGAGCTGAGCGAGTTGTCTTGGTCTGGAGATGGACGGTCGAGGACGCCACTTCCCGTCCACGGAAGAACAGGACGCAGCTGTACTCGCCGGCGCTGTCGGGGCCGAAAGGTGCCAACACGAGGTACGAGTGAGGGACGTGAGTGCCTCGGCCGAGAGTGAACAAGGGCGTCTCAGGATCCTGGCTGAGGGCGTGTCCGGCGCTGTCTCTCCACGCCACCTGTCGGCAAGGAAGGGAATTAGGCTTGAGACATGCACCACTCCCTATATCCCCGCGTTTGGTATGATACTATATATTTTCTGTTAAACACTAAGTATTTACTGAGTTTAAATGAAGAAAAATTATGCACGAGGAATCTTGTGTGATCGAATAAGTGGTATACATATATCTCAGAAAATAAATGAGTGCATCTATATCCCGAAACGTACACTCGAATTATTCACTTAAAATACTACTAACTTCTTTAGTATTTCTTTAACTAGGGTGCATGTATTATTCTTAAACATCACAATCACACATTTTTTTCACACCACTAAATGTTTACTCCATATAAGTACAAGTACATCGCTCACAAAGTTCTAAATTGCTCCATGGACACCAGGCAGTCAACCAAATAGTGTAGCTACGACCTGGCGCACTTACGCACACGCACCTGGTAGTGGTGGAGGTCGGCGATGGGTTCCAGTTCCGCCGAGCAGAACACGAACGTCCTCTCCGCGGGACTGATTTCGAGCCGAGTTCCGCTCCGGATGACGGGAACGGCGGAGGAGGGCGACCGTCCCACGGGCGTCGCGGCCGCCAGCGACGCCGCCAAAAGCAACCAAACGCACAAGGACCGCCAACCCGCCATGTTCACAGTGTGGATCCTCAGCCTGGATTCCCGAGAGCGACGCAGGAGGGAGAGAAGTGTCCGCCATGGTCTCACTCCAGCCTTTTATGAAGCCAAAAGAATGGCGCAATGCGGAGAGAACGTTTGCAAATTGGCGCGAAAATGTCAAAACTCACCTGTGCGTGCGTAGGTGACGCAATATTCACCTCCACGTCATTACGTCACTCTGGCAAGACATCCGCCCTTGCCTGACTTGCTAAGATATCATCTTCAGGGATATCATCAGCGCTTATTTTCTTTCCTCAGCTACGCCTCCTCCCTCTTCCTCTTATACGGCTCTCACTCCTTTTCTTATTTCTCTTCTTGCTCCCATTTCTCTCACTCCTTTTCTTCTCCCTTTGCTCTATTTTATACGGCTTTTACTTTTACATTACGGCAATTTCAATTGTTACAATAATCCCATTGTCATAAGGTGAAACTCAAAGAAACCGGAAAAATTATCAGAACAAAACTT
The DNA here is from genome assembly GCA_017312705.2 of Penaeus japonicus. Lineage (NCBI taxonomy): Eukaryota > Metazoa > Arthropoda > Malacostraca > Decapoda > Penaeidae > Penaeus > Penaeus japonicus. The sequence continues at coordinate 53,932 of BOPN01006106.1, forward strand.
GACCATGAACCATGATTTATTTCAATGATCCCAGACAATGTATCTTGTGAACGACATTTAGCATAAAGGAATAAATGAGAATTAAATTGAATGTCAGAAAACAGACTACGTGTTGATACAATGTATAAAAAATAAACACAGTTGACAGGATGATGCAAGAGGATTTGAACGTAATAAGAGAATCAGAATAAAGAGCAATAGGTTCGAGCAAACGCGTATTCTTCCTTTCAGCGTCTGTCGAGTATGCTAACCACTTCCTGATGTCTCCCTTTTCCTATGTTCTCTTAAAACGACAAGTCCCTCCACGCAATCAGCGTTATGACACGTGTCAGCATTGGTCACAAATTAGTGTGATAAATCATTAAGAAAAACGATAAGAAAAATAAAACGGAAGCTACGTTACGAAAGGCACCAGCGTCTATTGCGAAGCTCTAAATGCCTTTCCCTTCACTCATTTGGTGGGAGTAATAATTAAACATACACTTTATCATTACAAACATTTTATCCATAATAGACCATTACGGAATGAAATCGCTTCATAACAGTAATACTGTACGAATACTGTGTCCAGTGAAGATCATTCCCTCTAGACCTAATGATACTATTTCAGTTGGTAGACATTTTTGTATCCGATAGCTTTTCTTTCTTCCAATTGAATGAATAAATGTTTGCTTTCCCTAGCTAAAGACCAGATCAGTTACATTTGTTCGCGCTATTTACGTGCGTATTTATTTATCTATCTACGTAAAAATACTTTAATGTAGTCGATATGGGTAAGGGAGCATATACCAATGTTTCCCTATATGAGTATAGTCAAGCCAGCAATATCTGCGTATGTGTGTTTATATAATTATATATCATAACATGGCTGGCCATGAGCGACTACCCCGTATAGCCTATTCGAACTCTGCACATGACCGCCAGCCACCTACATGACCTCCGCCCATGACCTAACCCCATTTAACTCCGAATGTCTAAATGAGCTTCATCCCGATGCGATAACTCATCCATCACCACTAAACGTTTATGATGAAATGCGTATTACTCATTTATTACTCCCTTACTTCATTCAAGAACACGAATTCAGATAAGACCCCAGATAAGTGAAAGGAAAGACACCCAGAGTTTCCCAACAGATACTCATAGCTTTCGTAAACATAGCTTCCGTTTTGCTTTTTTATCGTTCATTCATTAATCAGTGTTGTGTTGGCACGTGTGGCAATGCTTACTGTGTGAAGATTTTTTTTTGATGAATACTTAGAAGACAGTTAGTCATATATGATTTATTTGTCAGGTTCTTATCTAATCTACAAACGCTCAAAGGGAAAAATGTTTTTGTTGAATCTGTTAATCGCCATTCTAAAACAATATCGATTAGGCTCCATATCTGTCACTAAATATCTTTACAAGATATACCTTGTTGCAACATCTTACCTATTGGAATAAATCAATCTCTTGCACTCTCTTCAGTTTTGTAATGATATAACTGATTATATTAATCCTATCATCCTGTTGAAAGGATGACGAAGGACATATTCTCTGAGTTTTATCTTACGATGTGGTATTAGTAAAAAAAATAAAAGTGAAATAAAAAAAGACTTGGAATTCCTGACATACCTGTGTTTAAAACTGCTTAAACATTAGAAAAAATAGAGGAAAAATAATGCAGAAAGAATTCTCAAGCTATTCTCAAAATAATATTGGAAAAATAAAATGAATCTATTAGGGCAATAAAACTGATGATTCTTTTGAAGGCGAGGAAGACATGAAAGGCGATGGATACGCATTAGAAAAGAGAAGTAGCTCTAAAGGAGAAAGAGAGAGAGAATAGGAAACAAGAATTGGTGTATCCTTCGAGTGACAACGAGGAAGAAAAGAAGGAAGGCTGAGGGAGAGAGAGAAGCTGAGTTCGAGTAAGATATCCAGGGTACTCGCTCATGACCAACCATGTAATGATATATAGATCAACAGATACACACACATACACATACGCAGGTTGTGCTGCCTTGACTCCATTTTTATATACAGAAACACTGTTTTATGTTCCCATATGCACATCGACTATGTGAATGATACGTGTGTAAATAACATGAAATAAATGTAATTAACCTGATCTCATGATTTCATTCTGGTCTATTATGGATAAAATGTTTGCAATGATAAAGTGTATGTTTAATTATTTCTCCCACCAAATGAGTGAAATCAGTTCAGTTCAGAGAGATTTGCGAAGGCTTCCCTTCGCCCGGGCTATATGCACGAGGCGGCCCGGCCATAAATAAGTGAAAGGAAAGGCATTCAGTTTCGCAATAGACGCTGGTGCCTTTCGTAACGTAGCTTCCGTCTTATTTTTCTTATCGTTTTTTTTAATGATTTATCACACTAATTTGTGACCAATGCTGACACGTGTCATAACGCTGATTGCGTGGAGGGACTTGTCGTTTTTAAGAGACAAAAGGGAGACATCAGGAACTGGTTAGCATACTCGACAGGCGCTGAAAGGAAGAATACGCGTTTGCTCGAACCTAATGCTCTTTATTCCGATTCTCTTATTACGTTCAAATCCTCTTGCATCATTCTGTCAACTGTGTTTAATTTTTATACATTGTATCAACACATAGTCTGTTTTCCGACATTCGATTTCATTCTTAATTACTCATTTATGCTAAATGTCGTTCACAAGATACATTGTCTGGGATCATGGAAATAAATCATGGTTCATGGTCAAGTTTTGTCCCGATAAAGCTGATTGCATTTGATTGTTTTTTTTTCCTGTTGAAGGGAATATGGAGAACGAATAGGCACAAAAGAATGAATGCTGATGCAGGGAGAGAAAAAAAGGAGGGGGATATGAGAGTAAGAGAGAAACAGAATGAGGAATCGAAAAGCAGCGAGAGAGAGAGAGATTGGGTAAGGTATCTAAGATAACATGTATCCCACATGTCTTTCGATCAGCTGTATTTCCACGTCAGTCTTAAACGTGTCTATGACGTGTTTAACGCCAGGTCTTATGACTATGACTCACTTACGCTTGATGCTAATTATGATCGTCATTGTAATTAGCCTTTTTAATCATCTTAGTTTTTAGAAGTCATTATGATTACCATCAATATTTACATTGTTCCTGGGAATTATAACATTAGTAGCATTGAAAATGTTCTCTTACTTATTCGCCTTCTCAAGCCAATTGGACCAATTGAGTGCTTTCCATTCTACCACAGAGATATAGTCTATAATAGACTTTTTTTTTTTTTTTTTATATTTGTATTATCTTACAGACTTTGGTACAAGTTGGCTGGGACGCTTGGCCCACCAATATTATTACCAATTGGGCCCTGCACTTCCGAAGACCGGTCCTGCTCCTGATAAACAGTTTTTACTTGTCTGCTCTCGGGATAAAGTCTGTGGGAATTTTCATCCAATTTCCACTTGCATTTCTCGTTAACCTGATTTGCATTCCTATTGTCCTCGTCACCTAAAGACAAAAAACACTGGCGGAATAAAGTAAGATGTAAGAAACAACTAAATGGGAACGAAAGAAGAGTGAACGACGTAAGAAAAGAGGGAAAGAT
>BOPN01006106.1:72500-83004 GCA_017312705.2 Penaeus japonicus
CCATTTCCCATATGAAACTTGCTGTGATCTATGATGAAAATAGTGGGCCTTCCATTGACCCAGCTGTGGTATAGTGTTCAGCAATAACCATGATATCCTTGCCTATGGTGCTCTGTCAAAGACCATCAAACCTCAGCCACCTATAAGCTGGCATTATAGATCTGAAACCGGTTTCTCATTTGCCAATAGATATCTGGGAAGGTTGGTAATTTATGTATTATGGCATGTATGTGTTGGATGGTTGATGGCCTTTTCCAGAGCACCATTACCTGTTTTGGCTGGTGGTGGATGCAGATATGCTTTACGGATATTTAGTATCAGCATTATCTACCTTTGCATCCTGTTTAAGTAAATCAGAAGTTCCTAGATAAAAACATGAAAATGAATTCTGTTGAGGAAAGCATATTAAAGAATAAGAAAAAAATTATTAGAAAAAATTTGTCAAAAAGAAATGAAAATCCTTGTAGGTTCTTGTTATTGGTGATTTAGGAAAATCTTACGAACATTTCAGTAACTACTTACAGTATTATAAAAAAATAGTATCCTTCGCTTTTGTAATAGTCTTACTTTACTAGATCTGATAACACAGGACATGCATTACAAAATACTTGTATGATCAAGTTCTTGGGATCAAGGCATTGTTTTTGTTTTCATTTTTTTTCTGTTTTATAGCCTAGTAGGTACTTTTTCCAAGAAAAAGTATACCAAAATTTCTTTGTATGACTGATAGGATGCCAAGTTCCAATGGTTCCTCAAGGCTTGCGTGTGGAGTGAGCCGTAGTGAGCTGTGATTCTAATGATATTAATGATACAAGATGAGGTTATGGAGAAGGACCATGTGAATTGATATGTGGGTTTTGTATTGAAATGTTGAGTTGCCTGAGATGTGTACAAATTTTATCTTGCTATGATATTTAGGTTGGTTATTTGTTTTCCTTTGCTGAAGTGCAAAGAAAGCAAGATATGACGTCCCAGGCATTAACCCACTCACACTGGTTGACTTGCTATCACGTTCAGTGGTTTTTGGGTCAGACGCCGGCGACGAGATATTTAGTCAAGGCCAGTGATTATGACCTTGCCTTTACTTTCTGCTGATTATTTTTTATACATAACAGAGTAATTTGATTTATTCTTTATGGCCATCCATTACCCTTATCATTTTCTTGTTTTGCATGGTCCTATTCTTAACCTCTATCCTGACATAGTATTACAGCAATTGATTTAAAACTGATTGAAGAGTTGAAAATGTATATTAACGTCAAGGTGTATCTCTTACCCTGAAAAGACATGACGAAGATAATGGTACACTTATTGTATCAATTACTGATAACTTGAGTAACTGTATCTCGTCAATAAAAACATTACGCAAATGAAAAATATTTCTGACAATGTTTAAGAGTTTCTAAAAGATTTTCAAACTAGTCCCTATTTGAACAAAATGACAAAACAATAAGTGAGGTGGTCAAAGTCCCCGGTTGCTAAACTTATACAGCAGAGACAGTAATTTTTTTTTTGTGTGTTAGTTGAGAAGTAAGAGCTTGGTGAGTAATTGTTGGCAAAAACTGTGCCTTTGCCTCGATCAGTGATTATGGATTAGCATTAGTCAGGGACTTGCTAAAATCCTACTCGACATAACTCATAAACTACCTATCTAAACCTTGTAAACCTCTGAAATTTGAAGTACTAACCCTTTGAACAAGTATGGTGTTCAGTTGTTTATGTGGTGTGGCTGAGTGAAGGAATGTGGTTAAATAGTACTCTCCTTTTTGAGTCGGGGAAATTTTGGCCCTTGATCAGTGACACAGTGACACTTGGTGCCGAGGAGTAGCTGACGTTCTAGGATTAAGAGGTAGACATGAAATGTTGTTGCATAGATTTATATCACTATATTTGATTGGGTTGAATTAATTTTTATTTTAATAAAGGAAGAGGAAGATGTTGATGCAGACATCAAAAGCATTTGAAGCCTATTATTTTCTTTAATACTCTCTTGTATTACTTCCACAAAAGCATGAAATTTGATCACACATCATCATAAAAAAATTGAAACATGTAAGGAAACAATTCCAACTAAGACATTTTTCATAATAAATCAGACCGGAAAAACAGTTACAAATTTTGCATATGCTAATCAGGCATAACATGTATTATTGCTGATTGCATTGGTGACTTTATTGATGATATGAAAGCCATGATGTATTTTTTTTTTCTGAATTTATCTTTAAACATATGACAATTTTTATGAAGCTATGAAATATTCCGCAAATATAGGATGGGGAACTCTTTTGTTTCTTTATGATTATTTTCAAGTCTGAAGATACTACAAGAGTACTAGGTATGTAGTCTTGTCATTACCCAACAAAGAAAGGCATCATGACATACATATGCATGAATGAGTGTTTGGCCTGACAATGGGCCTCATGATGTATTTGATAGTAGTCGACGTGGTATATTTGATGCTAGGGGGAGAGTGGATCACTGTGTTTCTTTATTACACAATGAGTGATGTCTCTGTATATTGTCAGATAATGGCATTTGCAATTATAATGACTATATTTGCCGTGATATTTACCAAAATGGGTCTAGTTCAAAATCCTAGCATCCACAGGAAAGAAAGCCTTTAAAGTACCAACATTGCAGAATATATAAGCAGAATGAGAAGAGGAAGGTGACCCAGAGTGTGCAGTGTGCCGCCATACCAGAATGTATGCTTTGTGCTGTTGCGCTCGCAAGCGTAAACAGTCTCCTTCCACTTACACATCTCTTCATGTCATTTCCATCAGTGTGGTTATTTTTTTTGTATTAGGCCCCGAAAGTACATGCATACGAAAAAAAATACAATTGATTTTTGTCCTGTCCTCCCATAAATCTGTAATACTTCTCTCACACTAAATACAAAGAATATAATGAGCTGACATGGATAGCAATAGTAAAATAATAAGCTTGTTAGTCAGTACATATAAATCCCACAATGTAGTAAAATACAAAAAAAAAGTTTATTGTATTATAATGAGTGAATGAAATAGATTGCAAAAGGTCATCATATGTCACATGAACCTCCCTCGCTCAGAAGTAAAACCCATCTAGGGTGCCTTGCAGGTGGAACTAGTGCCTGTCTTTGGGTCAAGGCAAGCAGATCTATCCCCCTCTGCAATATGTTTAAATTAAAGTGCCATAATGGATAGATAGAGAAGTTTTACCTTTAAATGTATTCATTTTGGACGTCTGATGGTGTTGGCGTGTGTAAGCCAACTTGAAAGGTTGAAGTAGTTTTTAGGAATAGATATTGATGTCTGTGATTTAATCAGAAAAAGAAGTATTGACTGGTTTCAATGTATTTTTAATTATAGTTATTTTTGATGTTCATATTCTTAATTTTGGAGAGAAAAACATATATGTATATATATATGTATATATATATATATATATATATATATATATATATTATGAATATATATAATAATTTTTTTTTCCAACATCGTAGTTTATCAGTTTTTGAATGATTAGCATGTTGTGATAATTAGTGGAAATTAACAGTGGCCTTGTATTATTTCTGAAGTAAAACATTAAGAATATTATCTATAATACACATTGCAGCTTTTGCACAGAAGTGCAAAGTAAGGAATCTAGTCATATGCTCTTATACTTGTTAACCTCTTCACTCCGGGCAGTAGAAAATGTGCCCCAAGCTGAATCCAAGCTGCCAGTGTGTGCCAAATTTTAAATGTCACTATTGAATATAACAAGTTTTAAGCCAAAACCTCAACATATTCATCATGTACATTATATCAAAATATGCAGAATTAACCTCTTCCTCCCTGTGCATGTGTGATAAGTTATTTACAAGGGTTGGGAGGAGGGTGGGAAGAGTTACCTTGGTGAGACCTCACTCAGAGGACGACAGAAAATGGTTGAAGTAATTCACTTTTATGGTAAACTAATCATAATAAGTTTTATGTTTTTTTACTTAATGTTCCCCAAAGAAATGAAATTATTGCTCACAGGGCCCTGCATTGGTACCTCCTCTGGTATAAATGAATCACACTCCTATGTAATGATAATAGAAGTCAAGTTAGCCATTGTATCATATACGACCTATATTCTGAAAGATCTCGTACAGTATCTGAAAGAAAAAAAAAATTAACAGTAGCAGAACTCAGCCATGATGCGCGTCCTCAGATATGTCATGAGCGAGGACAAAGTATACACATCCTCGTATCATAGAGGTTAAAACAAGTAATGTAAACTTGCATTTGTGAACCCATTTGCTTTAAACTTTATAAATGAAGTTGACAGTCTGTTGTCCCAAAACTCTGCTTGAAAATGGGTTGATGAAATGATAAGTTTGGCTGGGTATTTTAAGTTGGTAACATATTTCTTGTTCTCTTTCTGAACATTTCAGATATTGCTTCAAGTCTTAAGTATCAGATTTATATGGTTGTGCTAGAGCTGTGTTAAAGATACATCCTTGTTGATATTACTCTGATATGCTTAGAATGATTTAACAAAGCACAGACACTGTTATGTATAAGGAAAGAAAAAAATATTCACAGTGAGAAGGAGGACTGTTCCTAATAGATGTTGTGTTTCATGCATTGGGAATTTTGCATTTCCGTTTTGACTTGGGTGACAATTGACATGGTCTTTGTTTTTCCAGACACGGCTGCTGTTAGTGGTCAACCAACCGGCAACCATGCGTAACATGTATTAAGGCGGCATTCCTTTCTTCTGCCTCTTGTGCAGTGCAGTAGCCATCCCTCTCATTGGCAGTGACTCTCAAGTCAAGTAAGATTTCCTTTCAGAATTAGTATTATTATTATTATTGTTGTAAATGTTGTTCTAAATGTTGTTGTTATGGCTGTTATTGTTGTTACTACTATTACAATTATTGTAATTATCATTCTATTCTATAAGGATATATATTTTATATATTCATATTGCTTTATTTTCTTTTTCTTTTTCTTTTCATTTACTTATTCAAGTGCACCATACTGTGTTTATGACATGAGCCAGTAATCCTGCCTACCAGACTGGCTATTTAGAACCACAAGAGTACCCCAATTGTCTCCTAATGGAAAAGCCTCGAACATGGCCTATCAGGCCAAGGGGATTAACCCTATGATGATGGTGCGTCACACCCGTGTGACACAGCTAAATTCCCGATGCCGGGGCTTTTCCAATGCAATATTGCAATGGCCCGGTATAGGGGTTTTCGCGTAGCGCGTGCCCCGTCGGTAAAGGGTTAAGAAAAGGTGCAAAATTGTTAAGGGTTTATTACAGTCCTGGAGAAGTTGCCAAGTAGATAGGTTCCTGATACAAATTGGATAAAATATTGATTTGTTTGCTCAGGTTCCAGGATAGATTTTATTTCAGAGCGAGGCAGCTTCACGCAACATACTTAGACTTTTCCCATTGTCTTTCAGTCACTCATTGTAAAACTAGAGCCATTTTTGTGTTTTAATTTTTGTGTGTTTTACTGTATTTAGAGACTTAAATCAGTCATATTATAGACTATCAATGCTGCAGTTGACTAAAATTGTAGTTGAGGGTCCATATCAACTCATTATTTTCTTTTTACTCAGCTCAGTGTGTTAGAAGTATTGCTGTTTTATGGGACAACAAAAACCAACTTTATTTTTTCGTATTTATGTATTGTCATAAACAAATATGAAATATATAACCATCCACAATGAAGATAACATGAAGAAGTAGGGAAGAGGAAGTTAACTTATGCTTATGACTGTGAGAGCTAACCACAGTAACAGGTATCCCTTCTGGCACAGGGGCACATTGTAGATATTGGTTTGAGTCACCTTCCTCTTCTTGTCCTTCATCTGTGGTACTTTAGAGCAAGTGGTCGGCAACTTGCTATGTGTCATTACTCTATAAAGATAGTGCTTGCTAGAGACCATGGATTGGTACCATTCAAGACTCTCTCTCCTGCTGGTGCTAGAAGAAAGGTTTTGGAAGTTAGGTGAAGCCCATCCTTAACCCGTTAACCTATTCGTGCTGGTTGACGTGCTGACACATTTTGTGGTTTTTGCGTCAGATGCCGGGGACGAGATATGAGGGCAAGGCTGGCGCTTGGGGTGAGTGAGCGGGCAGCACAGGCTTGCGGCTTGTGCGTCCGAGAATCTTGAGGCGTTAGGCTTATGCATTCGAAAACCCCGGTATTGCAGCTGAGAAAAAGCCGGAATTGCCCCGGTGTGAATGGGTTAACGACGAGGCTGTTTTGGCTCCAAATGGTCAAAACACCTGAATATTTCAAACGCATAAGCCTAATGCCTCTGCATTCTCGCCCGCTCTGGCCGCGGCCAAGCGCTATACGCCCGATCACCTGGTGTGCCGGCCAGGAGGATAATCACGATGAAATATCTCATCCCCAGCAGCTGATGCTGCCACCACTTGATGTGATATCTTGTCACCCATCGTTAACGGGTTGAGTAATTGTCAACATTGGTTAACAACTGTTTACAAGGGCTTGGAACTCTATCTGTATACTTTTATAACCCAACTTTATTCACTTGTTCTAGAGGGCAATTTTTTTTGAAGCATACTTAAAGGGCATGTATTGATCAAATTCTCTCTCTTTTTAGGGAAATCTGGAAGCCTTGTTCTCATTGAGCAGCAGCATCCTGAGGAACCATGTCAGGGCCCCCAGGTGGCAGAGAGGGTGACGTTTATGATGACGACAGATACTACCACCGAAGGAACAACTTCATGCAGAACCGTAGTGCCCATGAGGGAAACTACTATGAGGGAAGAGGAGCCAATGTTGGCAACAGGAATTACATGGGGAATGGAAAAATGGTAGCTAACGAACACTATGCAAGGAATGAGGATTCCCCAGAAGATGATGATGAGTATGAGGAGACAGAGGACTCTGCCAGGGTGGGGAGCTACTGCAGAGGGCAGGAGAGAGTGGCAAGAAGGGAAGACTATAGGGACAACTACTATCAAAACCAAGGCCGGGATAGGAGGGACATTAGACAGGCCCGGGAAGCGGATGCTGATGACTTTGAAGAGAGGGATGAGAATGGTGATGAGTTTGAAGAAAATGAGGAGTTTGAGGAAGATGGAGAGCCGGTCGACTGCGAAGTAGCCGTGGAGAATGATGAAGAGTATGAGGTGGTGGAGGATGATGAGTACGAGGTTGTCCAGGAAGATGCTGAGTACGAAGTAGTCAGAGATGACGAGTACGGGGAATATGAAGTTGTTCAAGACAGAAGTAGTGACTGCGGGGAGAGTGGAGGCCGGGCCAGGGTGTACAGCAGTGACGAAGAGTCCGACGAGAATGAAACAGAGCACCGTGAAAACGAGAAGGCTTACGAAGTACAAGACGATGACAGAGACGGTGAAGGGAATGAAGCTGTAGATAAAGAGGGTGTGGAGGAGGATGAAGGAAGGAGAGAAGATTCGGATGAAGAGGGACCTTTGGAAAATGCCGTGGAGCCAGAAGAGGAAGAGTTCATGGAGGAGGATCCCCCAAGAGGCAGTGACAGAGGGGATTATGAAGATGAAGATGGAAGGGAGACTGTAGAGGAGGAAAAGAAAGATATAGAAAGAGTCATGTTGAAGAAAGCGGAGATCAAGAAAGAAGTCATTTATGAGGACGAAGTCATGAGTGATGAGGATTATGGGGACTACGATGACAACTTCCTCCCTCTCCAGTGTCTTGAGACATCCATGGAGACCCCTAAAGATGAGATGCCTATTGTCCCCCCATCAGAAGAGAAGCTGTGCACTTGCGATGAGTGTGGGAAAGAGTTTACCCAGGAAAGTAATCTTATTGCTCATAGACGAACACATACTGGTGAGAAACCCTTTGAATGTACAGTCTGCGGAAAGAGATTTTACAGGAGTGAGTATCTCACCATACACAAACGTGTACACACAGGGGAGAAACCCTTCAAGTGTGCAGAATGTGGGAAGGGATTTACACAAAAGAGTAGTTTAAACATACATAAGAGGATACACACGGGTGAGAAGCCATATGAATGTTCTGTGTGTGGGAAGAAGTTTACAGCAAAGGGGAGCTTTGATAGTCACCTGCTAAAGCATACTGGAGCTAAGCCTTTCTTGTGTACACTCTGTGGGAAGCGTTTTACACAGAAAAGTAGTCTGAACACTCACAAGCGAACACACTCCGGGGAGAAGCCCTTTGCCTGTTCTGAATGTGGAAAGAAGTTCACAACAAAGGTGAATTTAGAGGAGCATGAGCTACTACACAAAGGACAGAAGCCTTTTGAATGTGCAGATTGCGGTAAAAAGTTCACTCAGAAAAGTCATTTGAATAGTCATAGGAGAATACATTCAGGAGAAAAGCCTTTTGAATGTTCTGAGTGTGGAAAGAAATTTACTCAAAACAGTAGTCTAACCCTTCATAGAAAGAGGTTGCATGCAGACAGCAGACCCTTTTCATGTACAAATTGCGAGGAAAGCTTCATATCCAAATGGCTTCTACAAAAACATGAAAAAACACATGTACAGGAGAGATCATTTGAGTGTACAGAGTGCGAAGAGAAATTTAACAACAAGAAAGGCCTGAAATCACACACCATGAAGTACCACACATCCATCTCAGCAAGCAGACCCAGGCCGAGACTAACTGCCAACGGGCACCAGACGAGGGCAAGCATCGGGGCCTCACCACCCCCTAGCCTCAGCTTGAAGACAAAGACCAAGAGCTTCCCTACCTCGAGCCAGCTCCTGCGGCACGCCCAGAAGCTGGGATTCTCGTTTGACGACAATGAGGAGAGGGAGCCACTGTCGCCAAAGCAAGAGCTTGTGGAAGAAGAGGAAGATTCACCAGAGACCTACGAGGAGGATGGGCCGGAAGGACCATCAATTTACATTCGTGTGAAAGAGGAGGACACTGACATTAAACAAGAGGAAATTTACTGTGAATAGCACTAGGAAATAAGATAGAGATTAAATGGGCGACTGTATATGTTTGGATTGAATGGAGAGAGGCAGGTATATATTTTTATTTGACATATTTTGTATATTGAATTTTTTTCTTCTTTTTGCCTTTAGTTTATTCCTATATGCCTAAGATTTCCTTTTAATAGATTTCAAGAGTTAATCACATGCTTTTAGGTAACAAATGAATTTATATAACTATTTATTGTAGCCAGCCATGGCATATATGTATTACATAACAATAATAAAATATTGTGATACCAGTCATCACCACTTTTCTCTCCATTGCTTCAATGTAAAGGATTGAAGGAAGGAAATAAGCTCAGACTTTTGGTTGAATAGTTTATGGTATAAAAGTCGGCAGTTGGACCAGTGCAATGTCATCAGGCTTTAGGATTTTGTATGTAAGGAAGAATTTATTTTTGGACCGGACATTATTTGAGATTGAGATTAAAACACATTGATTTCTTTTTATGTAACTTTAAGATAAATGATTTATATATATTTGATATTTTAATTTATTTGAAATTGTAGACTTATAGTATGGTAAATACTGTAGTGTTTTGTATGTTAGTAATATATGCCAAAAGAAGAGTGGAAAAGTGAATAGTCTGTTCATACACAAAACACATACACAAAATACACAGGCACAGATGCAGATGCAAACACACAGGAACACGCATGCAGATATGCTCACGGACATGCATACAGATGTAAACACACAGGAACACGCATGCAGATATGCTCACGGACATGCATACAGATGTGCTCATGGACCCGCACACAGAAGCGTGTGTGCACGTGTACACTATCTCACACACACACACACACACACACACACACACACACACACACACACACACACACACACACACACACACACACACACACACACACACACACACACACACACACACACACACACACACACACACACACACACACACACATACACACACAAACACACACACAAAAAAAAAAAAAAAAAAAAAAAAAAAAAAAACATGTAGATGCCAACAGTCGTCCCTCTGAAGTACAATAAAAGGCAAATGGGATGAAAAAAAAAGAAAGAAAAAAAAGTCCCAAACTGTCATAATTTGTGCAAAAAAAGGAAAAAAACAAAAACAAAAAAAAACTATTGTATTGTAGCCATAGAAAACATTTAAAGATGCCTACTGTCAAGTGAGGTGATATGACATGTGTACAGTGAGTGCAGGTGTTCTTGGCAACACGTAGAGGCTAAGGCCGTGAGGTAATCTAGTTACAATAGACTATAAGCAAAGAGGAGTTTTTTGTATCTCAGTGTTTGTCTGCCAAGGCTTGATTTTTCTAGTGCAAGTGTGTTGGGCTTTCCCCCTGGACTTGGCACTGTTTTATAAATAAGAATTGCACATACTCTCTTGTCTTTCTGTCTATTCCTTAAAAGAGTGGAGAAATATGTTTGTTTGTCGACATATATGTGTGTATATATATGTATTTGTGTGTAAAGCTTTATATATAATATATATATATATATATATATATATATATATATATATTTATATATATATATATATATATATATATATATTTATATTTATAT